>JNEK01002915.1:0-93056 GCA_000697295.1 Mucor indicus B7402
TTTTTTTTTTTTTTTTTTTTTTTTATAGTAACATGGAAGAATAACCAGCGTTTGTATTAGCGTTTGCCCCGTTCTGTTGTTGATCTTCCAAACCCAAGAATCGCTTATTACTTTCAACTCCATAAAAGTAATTAACCTCTTCACTTTCATCGTCCTCATCAAGTGCTCGGCGTCTCCTTCGTGATCCATTTTCAGGAGGGTTATTTAACTGTCTTGCTTTATAAATAGGCTCGTATTCCTACCGCAAATAAGTACATATTGCATTAACACTTTGGGTATTCTTTATATACCTTGAGTTGACTTTTAAATCCATCATTTGGGTTAATACATAATCTCTTAGCTTGGACGAAATGAAAGGCTTGAGAGGCATCGATTTTAAATATTTCCATGATATAGGCGATAACAAAAGTAGGACTTCTTGACATGCCTCCATTGCAGCATACAATTACCTTTCCTCCACTTGAAATGGCTTGATAAATGTATTGCGAAACACTTGGAAAATATTGAATCAGATTTTGCAAGTTGGAGTCATTGACAATAAATTGTTGAAACTGGAAAGAATTTGATAAAGTATCCGTTCGAAATAAATTAGCCTCATTCTGATCAACAAGGCACACAATGTGTGTAATCCCATTTCTCTGTAACTCGTCGATCTTACGGCAAGCTGAAAAAGGACCTAGAAACAAACCAGGCTATAAAAAAAGGTCATTAGCTGAAAGACCAAGTCAATGTTCAAAAAAGTGGTGTCTTACAACAATTTCTTGCATTTCTCTTCTCATTTCATACTTCCAATCATCCATAGAAGTTGTTGCATTGGAGAAGTATTCTTCGTCTACAGGCGTCATATTATTTTTAAAGAGACAAAGAAAACAAAAAAATTAGCTAAAATGCAGAAATAGCAGCACATTATTTTTTTTTTTTATTTCCAACTAAACAATAGATCGTTTCTCCTTCTTAGAACATCACGAATTTGACCATTACTCAAAACTTCAATTCCTAGTGTTGCCAAGGTTTTTTGAACAAATTCTAACTTGCTATCATCTGAAAGCGATTTCATCAACTCTTGACATGAAGGTAAATCATCATTTTCTAAAGGCATGTTAAGTAATTGAATGACTTCTTTCAGCCTAAAATAAGCGGGGTCAGACGCAACGTTGAGTAGTTATCCTTTTTTGTGTCTTACTGTCTTGTGAAATTTTCAGGCTTAGATACCCAGCGTTGACCCACCTTCCATAAGCCTTGCTTCAAATCGCATTCCAATTGTAGGGCGCCAAATTTGGAGAATTGGCTTTGCGTGATGATATGCTTCCAATACCATTCTTCTATGTCTTTCATGGTTTTTTTGTAAATAATCAAAAATTCAGAGACTGGTAGCATATTATAGAGGTAATTGAATGTCACGCGTAAGTCTTGTAAAGGTCGATACAATTCATCTGAGATATCAGTTGTACTTGTTTCTGTTGATGTTTGCCACCAAGTATCCCTAATAAATAGACATATAAGCATGATTATGATTGCCTTGATTGATGCTTACTTTTTGCCGTATTTTCTTGCTTCAGTCACCCACTCTTTCATAGCAATCTTTACAATGATCTTTTCTATTCTTGAAAATAATTGTTGGTACACATTCAACACATTTGAAAATAGAATATCTGTAGAAGAGTCAGTCAAATTTTTTGTCTGAATTGTACAGCCATTCATTTGAGTATCTTCTAATGCTGCCTTGGCTTGACTAGGATCTTGACTTAATTCATACTGAATATCAAGGAAAAACTAAGATCATAAGGTTAACTAAACTTGATTTCTCTCTTTCTTTCTTTCTTTCTTTCTTTACTTCATCCTCTGACCAAAATTTCAGTACATCAACAATGGATCTAGCACTTGTCCACCAACGATAGAGTCGATGTAAAGCGGAGACTGTACCGCCTGTTTCTGTCGAAGTCATTACACCTGTAACAGCTTCAGGAAGCGCGCCTGGTACTGGTACAGATCGAATCAAACTCAAAGCTTCAAAAGAATCAATTGCCTTTGATAATCTTTGCTGATATTGGTCTAGCAAATTCAATTGAATGTCGACAAAAAACAAGAGCTTTTGCCCCACATTAGGTACTAGTGTATAAGCACTAGTCACATTTTCCAATAAACTTATTAAGCGCACCGCTGATTTCGTTCGTTTGACAGATTTATCCCCTGATTTTTCCAAATCATCCTCTGCATAAATATCAAATGCTTGGTTATCCATCATTATATCGTCATATCTAGCTTGAGCGACTACAAAAACAGCATTATTTTTTGTTGGTCTCGTTTTCTCTTTTAAAATATTTACATGATTTTTCAGCTTGGAACCAAGTTTTAAACCAAATGGGGTTTCCTAAAATAACATTGGACAAATCTGTATATTGAGTGTATGCAAACTCTTCCTGGAGGGATTTGTCAAAGCGCAAAACCTCATGTATAGTATGACTCAAATAGTTGGGTTGGTTGAGTAATTCGGGCATACTCTTACGTAATTTGCGAGTGACATCCTCCAAGAGCTTCTGAATAAATTGATCCTTGACGTAGATTTTTGTATCTGTCGGTATAGACTCCAATATAGGCTGGACAGTTGTCATTAAAAAGGGTATGTGTGATGAAATCGTGTTTTTAACATGTGTCAAATACCATTCTGGTTTATCTAAACGGTTGGTGGGCTTCGACGTCTCAAAATGGAACCGAAATCGTAGTGATAGTCCTTCTACCATAATAGCAATGGGGTCTTCTTGTCGATCAGATCTAGATATAAAAAGAGTAAGTAACGGGGCATCAAGCTTGATGAATTGTAGTTACGATTGTTGCAAGATGGAAAGATTTCGAAATGCTTGTTCGAAATCTTTGAGTTTTGTTCTTAATTGAAGCCCGTATGGTGGTTTAATAGGTGTTGGCCACGATAATGAATCCAATACCTTTTTAAAATTGGCTGACAATACGTCGTTGAGTTCTTCCCAAAGTCGCTTTTGAGCCTTTTTCAAATGGTCGCATAAACTTTGCATTTGCTCTTCACCTTTACAGTGTTCCAGCATATATTTCTGAAATTGAACTAGTTGTTTGTATGGAGTGATGGCTTTTTCTGGTTCACTTTGTACTAAATCAAGTGCTTGAGCACTGTTTTAAATGTAAGTGTACATGTCATTAAAGTGGCCAATTTTCCTACCTCAACTCAGAAGCTACTAGAAGCGCCTTGATATAGTCTTTTGCAGTATTAATAGTTTTTAACTGGTCTTCTAATTTCACTAGATCCTCGAGTAAATTATTGTTTGAGGTGCTTGAGCTAAATCGATTAAGATTATTTTCTGTTTCCTTTAAAGAAGAGGATAAATGATCAAGTTGTTGCTTCTGTTTCGCTGTTTGGTCTTGTGAATCGGATAATATAGCCCGTGTTTCCTTCTTTAAACTCTCAAGCTAATAACAAAAAATAACAATGTAAGCACGATTCTTGCGATTTTGTATTAGAGTGTACCTTGGTGTTTAATGAAGTTTGTTGTTCTTTTTGAAATTTCAATAAAGCTTGAATGTGAGAAAGATTTAAATCGCTTTCATCTTTAATGTTAGAGTCCAAAAACTCTTTTACTTCCTCCACTGTAGTTGACATTTAGTAATGATGAGACACCGCTATTTTAAAGAAAGGGAAAAAAAAGTCGAGCATATATTTTGGTGCAACTGTAAACAGCGCGTGAAGTACAATTACATCTCAGCATGTCAATGCAAAAATAAATAATTGGCGAATGGTACATACAGCCATACATCCCGCCACTAAAGCGAACGGCAATATACTACATATCTCAAATCTTAAAGATGGAGTCTCTACTTGAATTAATCGATATGTTTGTTAACTTCAGTCATATAAAAACTATTAAATATTACAGCTCTAGCAGTCAACGACTACATGATGCGTGAGTTCTAGGACAGAAATACTCTATCAACAGATGCATATGCTCTGGGCCGATCATAATTCACTGTGAAGCAAGTGTCAAAACGGATATGTCTTGACGCTATCCGCCAAGCTCTTAAGCTTCTCATATTGTAACAAAAGAGCCCAAGTATGTAATTAACGCATGAGAAGTTGGCAGCCCAAGTTACTTTCCTCCCATGCGCTCAGGTTAAATGCATTTATGACTTCAAAGAAAAACATGTCTACATATAAACTTATCCTCCTGTATTTAAAATGGTGTACACTATAAGACAGCTTTTCTAATTTATGTCCTTTTTTTTTTTTTTTGAAGATGCTATTGACGAATATGAAATTGAAGTAATGAACTATAAAGAAAAAAAGATACCAGTGTTTTCATTTACGGAAAAAAAAAATCAGTAGCATTACCCAATACATTAGCATTTAGTCATCCACCATGTGTTGGCACGAGTGATCCCATAATCCGCAACAGGTATAGCATTGTTTAACACAAGGCACAATTGGTAGTTAATGAAGCTTTGAGATTGTTCGTATCTTACAAGAAAGTGAGACATGGTAGTAGTATTTACTGGTTTTGAAAAGTATGTATGAAAAACATACATGCATGAAAATTTTCTGGTGGAGAATGCTTTACGAAAAGAATTTGTTTGTTGTTGAATAAAGTGATATCAGGTCACGTTATTTAGTCGTACATATAGACATAAGTAATTGCACTTTGATTATTTTTACCCTTCTTTTTTTTATATATTTTTATTTCTTTAAATATTATTTATCAACCCCCTTTTCCCTCTCTTTTTGTCCTTTCTTTTCATTATGCTCCATTCAGTACGAAATTCAAAACAGTTGAGACAACAACAATTATTCCGACTTCAACAGCGGCAAAGAACATTATCGAAAGAACAGGAAGACGAAGATGAAGAAGAAAGCCAAGGTGAGTCAAATCAAATTATGTCAAATCAATGCTTATACCTTTTTTATTTGATAGTCGAATATCGGTTACCAGTTATAGATACTTGGAAACAAGATAACAACAGTATCTATGGTGATGATGATTCTAGTGAATCTATTATTACAGTAGACGATGACGATGACCCAGGAATTTATGAACAATCTAATTTAACGGAGCAAATACTAGATGCGGAAAAGAAATACAGTACATCGTCTATTCGTACATCGTATTTTAGAAGAAGAAATTATTTTAACAATCAAACTGCTTTATACAGAGTGTTATTTATGGGTTCTATCACTGAAGAGGAGAAAAAAGAGATTTTTCAAAAATTAAGTCAAGGTTTTATTTATGTACTTCACGATCGTTATTATAACAGCAAGATTCGACCCCATGATACGCCTATCGCTCCTTTCAAAGAAATTAAACACAATGTGATTTTATTAAACGACGAGGACGAGCCGGATATGATATCTGACACCTATGAAGACTCTGGCGTTTCACTTATTGAAGCAGATTTCACTTGGAATTCAAATGCTATGAACTATGCGAAAGAACCTGAACAATTACTTTTACGATATGCCTCCTCATACGATACAATGGACAAAGAAGAGTGTTTTGTGTACCCAGAGAACACGCCTAACGGTGTTGATTTATGCGTCTATTTTTATACCGGCGACGACCACGATCAAGTAGAGAAGGATATGGTTTTATTACGTGCATTGCGTAAGCTAGGCATTTCTGTATTACCGCTTACCACAACGAAAGACGAACTACTCAAAGCACATTTTGCAGACCTGTTGACGGAATATAAAGTGAGGTGCTTGGATCTAGGTAACTTGGATGTAGGAAAACAGCCCTCATTTTTTCGCCCATCACTGGATCGACGATTGGAATACACAAGTCATTCGCGAGTGGCTACTTATCAAATTTTAGCAATTGACCAGTTTTGTGCCATTGAAAACCGTGCAATATTTCAATTGTTAAAAAAGACAAGGGAACGAGGGACGATGGAGGTTCCAGAAAAGAAAACAGCAATATCATCACCGCCTGCTGTAACTAAAGTACCATTAGTAAATACAAAAAAGGAAAGAGAAGAGGAGACAGTGACAGATGAACGAAAAACACATATAAATACACCAATCAGTCATATTAATCACTGGTACTTTGATTATCGACGGTTTTTAAAATCACTTTGCATTATGATAGTTTTTATTTATTGTATTAATGCATTCTTTGTACAAAACTCAAAAAGTCAATGGAGTGCAACCTTCGAAATGGACTTGGATTATACCTTTACTTTATATACAAGGAATACCAAAGGAGAGCTGGATTGGACGAGCGAAGACCCCCAGGTATGGCTTAATCACGAAACAAAGATACCTATCAAGAGAGTGGAGGAAAAGCGTGGTGTATATCGATTGGCATTTGACGTTTTATCTATGAATGTTGTTTCATTCGAATTTACTGTAAATACAAGTTTGCCTATTCGTTACGCCTTGGATATTCCTACTACTTATTTGATCATTAACCCAAGTATATCACAAGAAGATAGAAGAAAAAACACTCAACAACCTCGACATCAAGAAAGACCAGCAAATTTTATACAAAATACAAAAGATTATCTATTGTTTATTGGCTCCAATAGTTTTCGTAGCATTGTAGGTTCTCTAATTGTTGATTAAAGTTATAAGAGGAGAGAGAATTTATACATCTTTAACAATGGAATCTAAAGGAGCATTTTGGTATATGATACGGTAAACAGTTTCAAATAAGGGGAATTCATGAGTCATTTTACGGGCTTCTAGGAATTGATGTACTTCTTGAGCAGTTAAAGTTCCTTGTAACTTTTGACCATTTAACATTTCTTTCTCTAATTCGTCAATATTTTTACCAGTCTTTGCAAAGGCTTCAGCTACTTTTCTATTACGTCCACCTGAACATGTTGTAATTAAATCTGCAACACCACAGGATTCAAAAAATGTTGTGTCTTCAACTGTTCCAAAGAAAGTTTGACCAAACTTACGCATCTCCATTAAGCCCAAACGAATGATGGCTGCCTTTGTATTACTGCCATAACTAAATATAACCAGGGGCAAATCAGTTGAGCTCCACCTTAATTTACCCCAACAAAAAAAAAAAAAAAAAATAAAGACTTACCCTAACCCATCAGAAATACCTGCACCAACAGCTACTACATTTTTTAAAGCACCACAGAGTTCAACCCCAACATAATCACGAATGACATTAACATGAAAGTAATTGGTGTTGAATAATTTAAAGAATAATTCTCCATCTTGTTCAGATCTGCAACCAATAGTGGTTTCACAAAAACGCTCAAGAGCTACTTCGTCTGCAATATTAGCGCCACTAAGAGCAGCAACATTGATACCTAATTTACGAGATATTTCTTCCGAGAATAGAGTAACACCTTCTGGTTTGATTTCAAGCCCCTTGATGAGAGAGATTGCTTTTGCATTTGGAGAGATGGCACCTTTCATTTTCTCACAAACACCACGAACAAATTGATGAGGTAAAACAAAGACAAGGACAGAGGCATCTTGAGCAGCTTCGACGAGATCAGGAACAGCCCTGATATTGGAAGGTAATTGAATACCAGGTAAATATTTAGGGTTTTCTCTCAGTTTGTTGATGAGTGTTGTTAATTTCTCGCCCTTGAATACTTCCTCAAATACCCACTGTCTAACTTCTGTTTCAAATAAATCAGGATGCTTTAGAACGTTTTCACCAACAATCTTTCCTACAGCTGATCCCCTAATATTTCTTATGTCTTAGTGGACATAAATTGCCTCGTTATAATTATTTACCAATTTCCTGATCCTATAATACACACACGTTCTTTCTGCACAGTCATAATACTTTTTAAAAAGAAAAGAGAGAGAGAGATAATAGTAAAATGATAAGTTTATATAATAAAGTTTTAAGTTTGTCATACAATGGTGGAAATTTGATGAGTTTTAATTTAGCCACCACGTTTGTTCATATGTCAGGCACCAAACAAAGATACTTGCAAGATGCTCAACACACACACACACACACACACATATATATATATATATATATATATATGAGCATAAAAAGACATTTATACGCATTTACAGTCAAAAGCAAAATAATGATAGCTTTCAATATGCTGATTTATTCTTATTAATAATTTGGCCCTGATTTTCATATGAAAGTTTGTGCTGCCACGGTCTGTATATCTGATTCTAATGATAGGGTCCGTGTACGCATCTTTTTCGGAATAAGCTCATTCCTCCATTTTTGTCAAAAGAGGCTTTTTGTTTAAGAAGTATTGCAGCCTTCTATTATTTCGGCATATGATTTGAAATCAGAAAAACATGTAATAACGTTAAATTATAATATGCGTATATATCGAGCACAAAGCTAAAAAGTCAGTACAAACAGCTATTTTTAACGTTCGTTTTTTGACATTTTATATTAACATTTGTACCTCCATTAGCATCTGAAAAAAAATATTTCTATAATAACTAAACTTGGTGCTCAGTCTTTTTTTAGGCAGTAATATGCTTGATATTTTGGTACATATAGGCTCTTTTATCTCGTTATTTTGTTCAAACAGCATTCATCACTACCATTTAATGTCTTTTTGTCATTATATTGACTCTATTTTTAACAATGATCATGTAATTCTCTGTAAAGTACAGCTGTTATTTTCAGGATATTAATAATATTACTGGTAATCTTAAACAGCCAATATTTGAAAATAACATAGGTTTTCTACCCTAGTGTAAGAACTTGGCCACTTTTGAGTTAAGTATACTAGCTTTAACTTTCTTGTTAATAGTCGTGAAGTGTAGTTGACTTGAATATGAGGCCATAATAGTTATTGTGTATAGCACACGTCTACTGTGTGGATCAATTCAATGGAGATTCCGTAGCACTTACACGTCAAAATAACTTTTGGACACCAAAGCTAATGAAAGAGCTTTATGAATAAATCGAACTGCCTCTTTATTTCAAACGTTGAGTGATTCAAGGGTCTTCTAGGTAGAGCCCCATGGAAAAACTGCGTTGACGATAGTATTATGTATTGGCGTTGATGTATGAGCAAGGACATTCAAGGTTTTGAATGGTTTAGGTGTGTACTATGAAGCTCATAATTAAATTTTATTAATGGAAGTATATATAATATGTTACTGTGAAAGAATTGCTAACCTAGAAGAATTAAACTTGTACTGTCCAATAGCTCATAGGAAATAGTTCCCAATAAAAAACGTACCACTAATCTCTGGAGCTATTTCAGGATGCCAAAAAGAGTCAATAAAGCGAGGATTCTAATACACAAAAACCCTTCAGCTTAATGGCTTCACTATTTATCTTTTCATTGATGATCAAACCTAACTGTCTTTTTGGAACAGTCCCTTCTTTGGGGAAATTAATTATCCGCTCTTTCTTAAAAAAAAAAGTGTGGCCCTTTGGTGTTGATAAAACTTTTTTTTTTTTTTTTTAGTATTCTCGAAGTTTGAGGATGTTTCTTTCAACTAAAGAAAGAGCTTCTAAAAGTTTAAGAAGGCTAACAAAGACAAAGATATCACAACCTATTGGACAAACAGCCAGTTTAGAATTACCGAAAAAGATCATTAAAGCATTATGTGACTACAAAGCTCAGGGTCCACACGAGATCTCTTTTCAAAAGGGCGACTTCTTTCACGTCATTGGTAGAGAAAACGACACTGAGTGGTTTGAGGCGTCTAACCCAGCAACCAACGTGAGAGGAATCGTACCTGTTTCTTATTTCCAAGTCATAGATAAGACCGAGAAAAACAATATGGCTACTCTTAACAGGCCTTCTTCTTCTTCAACGGCCTCTACACTAACTTCAGAATTAGATTCTGGGTTTTCTGATCTGTCGATCAATGGTAAAGCACTTTCATTCTTTTATCTCTCATTAAACTCATTTAAAAAATACAATAGGGCATTCTAAAAAAAAGCACCCAATTTATGGTGTAGTAATGTACGATTTTAAAGCAGAGCGACCTGACGAATTAGACGCTCAAGCAGGCGAGGCGATCGTTGTTATTGCACAATCCAATCATGAATGGTATGTTGCTAAACCGATTAGTAGACTAGGTGGACCAGGACTGATCCCAATATCATTTGTACAAGTACGTGACGTTTTGACAGGAGAATTAGTCGATCCGCTGAAACAACAACCAACCGATTTGCCTAGTGTAGATAAACAGACTTCTTTAGGAACTGCTGGTACAGTGCCTAACTGGATTCAAGAAGTAAATCGACAATCCAATTCTTCGGCTGATACAGTAACTGATATCGTGGATTTTGTTTCAATCGACTCCTTTATTTTAGAAGGTGATCAATATTGGTTTGTCATTTATGCTCATGTGAATACCAATATGCATCGTATTTTGTACAGACTTTATGAAGGTAACTATCTAAAATTATGTTATGAAATACGGTATATTCACTGTAAGCAGATTTTTATGATTTTCAAGTAACCTTGTTGAAATCTTTTCCTGCTGAAGCGGGGAAAACAGACAAGGAAAGAATTTTACCTTTTATGCCTGGGCCATTAACGACTGTGGATGAAAAAGTGACAGCTGAAAGACAAATAGACCTAGATCGGTATTGCAAAGATTTGTTAAAGCTTCCAAAGTGCATATCAGAATCCGGTCTGGTACAAAGGCAATTGTTTGGTATTCACGAAGGGGATATTGAGTTGGATTATGATCCACGAACAGAGGAAGAGCCAGCAACTCCACAGCCACAACAACAACAACAACAACAACAACAACAACAACAACAAGTCAAGATTAAGATTGTGTACAAGGACGATATGTTTGCCATTAAAGTGCCTGTGGATTGCTCACTTTACTATTTGAAATCTAAAGTCTTTGAAAGAATACAGTCGGATGTAAAGTTGGAATACAAGAATGAGTTGACAAAAAAGGATGAACCCTTAGAGACTGAGTCAGACATGGAAGGAGCCTTTGTACAAGCAATACAAAAAGGAAAACTTACTGTGGTTGCAGTAGTATAAATATTTTTATGTGTACTATATATATCATTTTGTTCTTATTAAAGTTTTGGTTTATTGTTTGTATGCGCAAATAGTAATTAATGACCATAATCTGTTTAATGCTTCTAATGGTGATTGTCTATTTTTAGTGCTACGTTGTACTATTGAAAATATACAGCATTCTGGCAGGTCACTAATGCTATCTTTTCTACACGACAACTTGCCAGGAAAGCTCTCTCTTTCCTTAATGAACCTTAGCATGTTGTAGTATTGACTACTGCGAGTGCATAAGTATTATGGCTTCCGGTAGCAAAGTGTGCGATACAATTGGCGCATGTACAAAGGTAAGTAGAACACACTATGTACCATTAACATGTGTGATTAAAGTTCTATTAGTGCTACTTACCAAAGATGTAGTTATATACAACATTTTGTACTCATCAATCACTTTTGTTGGCTTGTATTTTATGAGAAGATGTACAAATATATAGTCAGTCATCTATATATACATCAATGTATACCACTCTAAATCTTTATAATACTTGGCCTTTTATGCGTAAATCACCCACAACTTTATAATGATATTACTACACCTTCCTAAATCTTTACATAATTGTTATTGTAAAATAAGATTTTCAACCAGAAGGGAATTCTCTCAAGAATGCAACAACATTCAAATAAAGACTTCATACAAAAACATACGCAGCAGTAATACATACAGTACACACACACACACACACACGCACATTTGATGTAATGGCCACTTGACCTGCTGTTTAAAATAAAAAAAATATAAAACAACGTAATCGTCTTTTTTTCTTTTCTTTGAAATACTATAAAAGATAGAGTTAATTACTATTTCATTTTTATAAGAAATAAGGTCATGCCTTATCTTGCACCTAAGTTATTATACACATTCTTATTCGCATGTCAAGGCTCAGCTCCTGTTTACCTCGCTCTATTTTATTCTTCGCAATTAGGTCTTAAGAGTGACCGGATCGGTTTGCTTGTTGCTATAGGTAAAACAGGCCTTATAAAAAGTATACATCAAATTAACAACAATGTTAGCTCCATTTATCTCGGCTATAGCTTGTCCTCTATGGACAGCCATTGCAGATAAAACGAAAACACATCGGTATATAATGTGCATCGTTCATACATTAGCAACCATTGCTATCGTCAGCGTAATGGGAATCTCTGTAGTTGTTCAGTCTATCGAAGATGAAATCAGCAAAAGTAAATTAACAATAACATTAGTGACAATAACTTCAGTATGTTTTGCATTTTTCGGTGTGCCTGTTTTGCCTTTAGTCGATGGCGGAGTGTTGAAGATACTGGGCAGAAACAAAGACCAGTATGGTAGACAGCGTATGTTTGGATCTATTGCATTTGGTGTAGCCTCTTCTTTGGTAGGGTTTATTACGGATTGGACAGACGATATGAATGCTATATTTTATATTTATGCTGCTTCTGCTATTTGTTTCATTCTTGTTGCCGGTAATACGCAGTTCAAATCAGAGAGGTTGATTGATTATGACCATCGCCCACGATTATTACAACATAGTAGCAGTACCAGCTCGGCATCCCGGTTGAATAAAAATATATCGAATGTAACGCCTAGAACAAAAAAAGATACCAGTAACCAAAAAAAGATACAGCAGTTCCAAGTGGATCCATACGATGAAGTAGGTATTGATTTGGAGTCATCTCAAATACGTCAGAACGAAATACAGCGACTGATTCAGTTTGCGACCGAATCGAGCATTATAGAAGCTGTTAATCTTTCAAACCCTCCAGCACACAGACGCAGATCAATTCGGGTTTCAAACGACGAGCCATCTACTTTAATACAACTCTTGAAAAAGTCGGAAGTGTCTTTGTTTTTCCTTACCATGATGTTAATGGGTGCTTCCTTAAATATGGTGATCAGTTTTCTCTTCATTTTCTTAAAACAAGACATAGGCGCAACCTCTTCTCAAGTGGGGCTTACAGGTTTAATCGGTTCATCTACTGAACTTGTTTTCTTTTTTTATTCTAAAGATGTAAGTTCTTAAACATTCGTATTGCATACAGCCCAACTGAATTACCTTTTTTTTTTTTTTTTTTTTTTTTTTTTTCAAGCTGATAAGGCTTTTTGGTATAAAAAGCTTGGTTATTTTGGGTCACGTATTGACTATCATTCGTGTATTTGCGTACACTGTTTTACCTAAAGGACCGGTTGGTGCAAATATTGCTCTTGGACTACACCTTTTAAATGGGATAGCGTTTTCTGCATTGTGGGGTGCTGGTGTGGTTCAAGCGGATGAATTGGCGCCGCCTTCATTGCAGGCTACTTCTCAAGGTATGTATGTGTGATATATTACAATAAAGCACTTTACTAACGAACTGCAGGTGTCCTTGCTGCGATGTATGCTGGTGTAGGTGCAGGTCTGGGAAGTCTGATAGGAGGTGTCATCTATGAAAAATACGGCAGTAACACGATGTTTTATACAGTGATTGCATTGACATCCATTAGTTTGGAAATATACCTTGAAACAAATACAAGATGCGGAATCAGTGATTTGGTACGCTGGTTATACCAACTATCTATTCATATTTATAGATGGATACAGCATGCCCGAGGTATTGGTCAAGCTGTTCCCAGATGGAGCGGTGGAGGTAGAATTAGACTAGAAGAAGATAACAACCCTTAATCATTTATGTATGCTTGTATCCATCTCTTATAGTACTGTAGATATAAACTTTCTTTTTTTTTATTTTTTTAACAATCTAATACATGTAATATTATGGTGCTTTAAAGAATAATATATATCCACTATCATCGTATGTTACCAATACGTTTGATAGCGGGTGGCTTGCCAGCCCAATAAGTTCATTTTCACCTACTTTCACTTTATCAATGATGGCGCCTGTATTGACTTGGAAACCATAAAGATAGTTATCTTCTGTAATTGCATAAATAATATCTCCTTGAGGCGATGTTGCAGCTGATATAAAATCGGATCCTTTTGCTTTGTTATGAGTCAGTGTTTTGATAATCTGTCCACGAGTAGAAATGATGAATAAAGTGCTTGTTTTGTTACAAATTAAATAGTGGTCTTGATTTTTTGGCATTGGAATAATAGCTTGGACAGAAGCACTTCCCAATCCACCCATGGGGTTTAGTTCGCCTTTTTCTACTTTTGGTTGAGGATTGACTGTATATAGGCAAGATGTTGTTTTAGCATCCCAAATCTACTTTAAACTATTAATCAAAGGAAGGAAAGAAAAATGCGCAACTATTACCTTCACAGTACCATCGCTACTGGCACTTAGTATCTTTGTATTATCATTAGAGTATAAAACACAGTTAACAAAAGAAGTATGTCCTCTAAATTCTTTGAGCATTTTCCCAGACTTCAAACCATGAATTCTAATCGTTTGATCGTAGCTTGCACTTAGCACATGTGAGTTGTCTTTACTAAAGCAAACACTTGTAATGCCTTCGGTATGAGCAGCTGGAATTTGTCTTTGACATTGGCCTGTTTTCACTTTCCAAATAGCGATCTTTCCATCGCTAGATCCAGAGACCAACAATTCGTTATTTTGACTAAACTGAGTACATAAAACGGATTTATCCATGGCCATTAAACTATCCTTTTGTTGATATTGCAAGTCTTTTCTTAATTTGCCCGTTAAATAATTCCAGATCTCTATAAATCCATCTACCGAGCCAGTAGCCAAATATTGTCCATTTTTCGAGAAGCTAGCACATTCAGCATACGTTTTTTTACCGGGAAATTTGATCGAGACATAAGGTTTTGAGGCAAAAATATCGACATCTGACTTATGCACAGTAACTGTACCTCTGAATAGATCGTAAGTTGATTCTGGTAAAATAATACCTTGCTGTTGCTGCCATTTGATACTTTGCCCTAGCAAGGATAATAGCCGACTATTTGGTACAACAGATACTTCTTTTTCCAACTCTATAATTCAGAAATCAGTGTTCCAGTGATTTAGTTACAAAAAATCATAATTTTTGTCGTACGTTTTGCTATCGTTTGTCTTCTATTCTCGTTTGTGTATTGAACTTGTTTATTCTCTCTATTCACGTAATTTTCTATTGTTGCGTATCGTTCTAGATCTTGTTCACTCATAAGCCGTAATACATTCGATTTTCTAAGCAATACTTGAGCTGTTCCAAGTTCATTGTTTTCGATTAATTCGAAAGTAATCTTTTTAGCATCGATGAGTAAAAACAAGAAATAAAAACTCGCAAAAAAAAAAAAAACACTTTACCTGTTCATAAAGATCAAACAGTTTTTCTGCTGAAATGTCAAGCAGCATTACTTGCTTTAAAACAGCATCCCATCGTCCGTCTCTAATGTCTTGCAAGAAGCGCGATTTATTTTCGACTGTGTTTAGTGTTTGCTTTGATTCTTTCTCTAAAACAGATCGTGTCTTGTTTAAATTGTTTTCCCGAAGGAATTGAATAATGAGCTTCGTTACTCTATTGTAAATGCAATTAGTGAAAAACAGTCTATAGTGTCGTTTCCTTTTCTTTACTCTTGTTTGTCTATTGTCGATGTCATTTCTGAAAAAAGAGCACAACTGACTTGCCTCCACCACCAAAATTTTACAAGACCCGAACCTGAAAAAATTTCGCTTCATTCGTGTTTTTTCTATTATACCTCATAACCATGAAGATTCAAGAACAAACAGACGAAGAAATACCCACTCACATTGTAAGCATTGTCGAAACTGATGCTTCCATTAACGAAGAGGAACTAGCAAGAGAACAGCGATCAAGGAAATCAAGAAAAACACAAAAATCAGGCGAATTCCTTGATGTTGGATTAACAGTGTCTGAAAACGAAAAGCAAGATCCACAAAGAAAGAAAAAATCGATAATTGAGAAAGATAACACAACACCCGATCCATCAGATCCTATAACAGCTGAAGAAACTGGTGAACTTTTATCTCAACATAAATCAATCAATAACGAAGAAGAGGATAAAGAGAATGTCGATGTATCTGGTCGTTCAATATTCAAATTCCAACAATCTGTGAAGAAATCATCAAATAGCATGATGAAAAAGGCCATGAAAGAAGAAGTACAAGAAGAAGCGAGCACCTCAAGTAGAACAAAACGAACCTCAAACAAGAGAACAACAACAGAGAAAGAAAAGGCACCTGACCATGCAAAGAGGCGTCGAATTCAGAGACAAATGGAATTATTGAATGACACCAGAGACCATGACGAACAGTCAAACAGCGAAAATGAAGAAGACAAAGATAAGCAGTCTGAGGATGAAGAAGAAGAACCTGAAAAGAAAAAGTCATTTTTAGAGCAAGAAGGGTACGAGAGATATTTTCAAGATCTTCACGGCACATCAAAAACATCCAACAACACTTTATCCAGTCTTCAAGTGCTTGAGCCACAGCAATTCCATCAACTTTTAAAAGAAGCACCCAAGAAGCATGCACAAGAAATTGCGATTTTGTTTGAGATGCACAAGCAACATTTCTCTCAGTGGTTCTTTGAACTTCATTCAGGGTTTAATCTTGTTTTTTACGGCTATGGTTCCAAACGTAATTTACTCAACGAATTTGCACAGGCTTCTTTGACCGATGGACCTCTTATTGTTGTGAATGGTTTCTTTCCCTCTATTTCGATCAAAGATATTTTGCTCAAGATTACAGCAGGTGCATTAGGTACAACAGGCTCTACGGGTAACATTCAAGACCATGTTAAATTTATTTGTGATTACTTTGCAAGTGAAGACCGTGACTATGAAAGCCTTTACCTTTTGATACATAACTTGGATGGACCTAATTTACGAAATGAACGCACACAGACTGCTTTGTCGATGCTTGCCAATGCAGAAAATATTCATCTTGTGGCGTCAGTGGATCATATTAATGCTGGATTACTGTGGGACAATGTAAAGTCGAGTCGATTCAACTGGATTTGGCACGATGCCACTACATTTGATGATTATCTAGTGGAGACTAGCTTTGAAAACTCACTTTTGGTTCGTACAAGTGAATTAGGTGGAGCACGCGGAGTGAAATATGTTTTAGATTCACTGACAAGTAATGCTCGTGGTATGTTTAAGATATTGGCAGAACTGCAGCTTGTTGAGATGGGTATATCAAATATGGAAGGACGTGGTAATGAAACTGTTGGGTTAGCGTACAGTCAGTATTATGAGAGATGCCGTGACGCATATTATGTATCCAGTGATATAGCTTTCAAAACAGAGTTAACAGAATTTAGAGACCACAAACTAATCTCTACAAAGAAAAGTCCTGATGGCACAGAGATCTTTTTTATACCTTTAGATCAAACCACACTATTAAGTATAATTGAACAATTGGATTAAATGAATAAATTGTAAAGAATAGGAGGAGGGTTTATTTGTACATATACAATAGTAGATAGATGTGTTTGTTAGTAATCAGCAAATAAAATGTGACTTTGAAGTATCATTGTTTCTATTGTTTGGATGGCTCTATCACCGTCTTCATTAACAGAGGTTATGTCCATTAGAGTCGGGCCCAATACCACAGCTAAATTTCTTGATGACATAAGATTTACTGATTGATTTTGGTAAACTCTATAGAAGTATTATTTAGTATTATATATATATATTAAACGCTATAGTCAATATACACATATACCTTCTTAGGTGCTGTATTAGGTGTTTAATGGTACAATAAGTTTCTGTTGGCAGATTGTGAAGCAGTACGTACATTTTATTTAAACGTTCTTGCTCCGTCAATGTTGGTGACACTAATATAATATAGAGTAAATTAAACCATTTGTATTTGTGAATATGATGTATTTTACTCATAAAGTCATTTGATATGAGCGGTGTGGGTAAAGACCGCAAATAGAATTTTAATAGGCTTGCTACTATATGAATATCCGGGTACATGGATAGGTCTGGTCCTTTTTTATGACCATTATTATTAAATGCATTTTGTAGCTCTTTTAATTGACTTGCAACACCTGATTTTCTGTAAATTCCTTCTACAGTTAAACCTATACATACTTAAGTAAATCAATGTTGTCAAATAGAGTGTAAAAATTTACCTCTTAATTCAATTTCTTTCACACAAGCTAGTACAAGAGAAGGTATTTTTCTTTTCTCAGATTGAGCCTGTTGAATTAAATCAGTACCAAAAACGGATTCTTCTATGACATTAAGGGTTAATGATGCCAAGAAGAGACCTATGCATACGTACTTTTATAATTTCGACGTAAGCTTGATAATTTTGTTCCGTTTGTTGTATTAAGAACAGCGGCCGGATGAAGTAAAGGTTCTGATGAGGACGCTTCTGGTACTATTTTCTTTTCTGGCTGACTGCTATTGCTTATTGAATCCTCATTTCGCCTCTTTCTTCGAGTAGATAAACGTAAGCTTAATTGTCTGAATAAGCCTGGCTTTGGGGCATTGATGGTACTAGTAGCACTAGCTGGAGTATCATTTTCGCCCTGTTGTTCGATAACAGGCGCTATTGAGCTGGCAATATCTGTACTTGTATCGTTGCTGATTTGGGCTGGGTTCAGTGGTGGCGTAGGTGGGGTATAAGGTTTATCTTCAAGAGTGACGCCTTGAGGATAATAAGTGGTGCTATTTGATTTCGATATAATATCATTGTCACCTTTCTTCTTTGTATTTAACTCTATGGACGTTTGATGTAGTTCTAATATTTCTTTTACTAGCTGCTCGCGAGCTAAAGAAAGCTTCATATTTTGACTAATTGCCAAGTCAATCTCCTTTTGCAAAGACTCAAGTCTATTTACATAATACTTTTCAATGGTCTCCCAATGGTGAAGAAGACCCGATTCTGACACATTACTAAAAAAGGCAAACGTATTTAATATATTATATAAAAAGGAGAAACATATGATTACTTGAACCGTACTTTGAAAGAATCGCCGGTTTACTGAGTCTATGCGAATAAACAGTGTGCCTTCTCGAGATATTATCGACTGAGCTGCTTGATTTTAACTATATAATAAATGCTGTCAATAACGCATCAATGTATAATAAAGGCTTCTGTTCATTTTATTACTGTCAACTTAAGCTGATTCTGACTACCAGAGTTGAATATGGGATTTTCATATAACATTTTGTTTAATTAGAGAGAGCGAAAAGAAAGAGAAATGTCAGCGTTCAATACAACACTTAATTATATACATTTCAACTTGAGCGGTGTTCGAGAACAATTTAGCCCCTCTCCTTTTCAAACAACAAAGTTCCCCCGATTAATCTGGATTACAAAATTAAAGTGGTGACACAGGGCCTTAATTAATGGCTCTATTCAACAATAGGCAGTTTTTTTAAGTTTTCATGCCCTAGACAGATCAAAAAAAAAAAACTATATAGAGAAAAGAGCTTGTATTTATTACTAGTAATGACTTTTTAAAGTAAAAAGAAACGTAAAATACAGATCAACAAGTACAATAATAAGCGGCCTGGAAATAATAATACTAGTACCTTGGCAAAATGGGGCAGTCAATACAGTGTTCAATTTAAGCAGGCTGACTGATAAAAAGTACTTGAAATAAATACGATTCTCCTCTTACTTCTATGCAGCTTTTGCTAATATATTCTCCCATATTTAAGCATGTCTGCGCTGCAAATACATATATATATATATATATATATATAACTCTGAGTTGTTTTATGGTCTGTTTTTTAGTAAAAAAAAAAAAAATAGGACTTTTTTCTAATAATAAGTTAACAAAAATAGTACAAAAAGTTGACAACACACTCATGACCGTGCAGCACATAAGGGCGAGAACGAATGCATACAGCAGACATCTATATTATCTATCACGAGAAATGGCTATATACTACAATATAACTATGTAGTGAAACTCATAAATACCCTGATACTCTAGTTTATGTAACTATATATAGAGTCGGGTCATAATTTGTGCTTTAATCAAACATAAAAAACCCTTAGAATGTGAAAGGAATCTGATTATGTGGTCGTGCAAAAAGCTTTGTAACAAAGTGCAAAATTGAGTTTAACAAGCTCCTTTAAACGTCAATGTTAAACAATGAAAATTGGCAAGCTAATGCGATAGAATATATCATTTTCAAAAGAGATGCTATACAGGCTGGGTTTTTACACCCTCATTTGCGAATAAATACTGTTATTATTCATTGTTTAATTCTTTATCTCCTTAAAAAAACAATCAAATAGATCATATTTTAAATTAATACTATTTGCTTTTTTCTTCTTGTTTTGATAAATATCTAGTACATTTATGTACAAGACAATAAAAGCGTTTTTCATATCGCTAATAGTCTTCACTTTGTCTGCTTCAGCCAGTCTGCATGGCTTTGAAATACAGTAAGCTTATGGAGGATGCATTACCCAGTAGTATTCTTCAGCTAATATTTATCTAGACATATGAAAGATATACACGGCATGGAAATCGATAAAGAATTAACGTTCTTTAAAATTCACGACCTTGATGACAATGGCTTTTGGGACATATAGGAGCTTCGAATTATGTTTGGAATAGAATATGCACTTAATCCAAAGTCTTATCAAGTGAGGCGAGTTATAGATCAAGTCTATAGTCATGCGGATAAAAATAAAAACAAGTTTATATCTGTTGACGAATACTTGCATAATGAATTGGCGTTCCTAAACCCAATAAAGCAAAGAGAGGAAGGAAAGATCCGTGCAAAAAGAAATAGCAAGAACAATAGCGATATTGATCACTTAGAATCTCTTCAACGCATTCCTAATAAATATCAAGCATAGTAATGTTGTTATATGCCGTCAATTTTGATAACACTCCTCTATTTAAAATATCAGCAGCCGCGATTTACTGTAACATGATTTTTTTTTTTTTTTTTTGGCTTGAGTGAATCTTGGTGGGGAAGTGTAATAAAAGATAGAGCGTTTTTTGTAAAAAAGTAGGAGTATCATTGATTCAACATGGTGAAAACGCAGACCAAAAATGCAATGGTATGATTTCTATTGCCAAAGAAATTTCAGATATTAGCTATAGAAACCGGTGAAGTGATGACACTTCATTTTGACAGCGATATAAATTAGAACAAAGTAAGGTGTTTGTAAAGTATACAAGAGTAGCTATTATCGTTAGCTATACTTCTTGCTTTTTTTACCACACACAACAGCGAGAATTTTTATTTGAAGATTAAGATGACAATAGCATACTATTAGCCATTCAGGACACGAGACTTCACATTTTCAGCCACAGATTTGTTTGATGAAGCGGGGCTTGTTGACATAAAGTTGGCCAAAGAAATCAATTTTTTGTTGAGGAAATGGTTTTCCAATATATTTATAGCGTTTTCATCGCGGTATAGTTCAATGATATGTTGCAGTATAGATTTCACTTGCCCATCTTGGCACTTGGTCAATAAAGCATTCACAAAAGTTTTTGGTAACGTTGGATGGGTATTCGAATGTGTCGTATTTGAGATATATTCGTACTACCTATAACAACGACTTTGGTTTAATAGTCACTTGTATGTGACGGACAATTATATAAAAAATATCAGACTTGAAACATTTTACGATAAGATCATAAAATGTTAAATATAAATTATAGGTTAAATAAGATGTTTAAATCTTTGCTGGGAAATAAGTGTTATACTAGAAGATATTTACACTAGTGAATATCATGAAATAAGGAACATATTGTAATTATAAATCAGATTATGACTGAAACATTAGTTCCAGACTATATGACCTTGGCGTATATAGTGAGAGTTAGTGCACGTACATCGAAGGGTGTAATAATTCGACAACTAAGTCATTAGTAGGCTGTAGAGCTACTCCCTAACTTAGAATAAAGTGATATATAGACGTAGGGGGCTTATATTATTTTATTTAAACACATTTGTTCCAGATAATCCTGGTATAACACACGAGTATCACTTTTCTTAATTAATGTTTATAAAGATACATTCAAACACGAAATTTGGCGCGCGAACTCCGAAAAACTTATGCCTACGTCACTATTATTAATCTGTCGCGCGCAACACGTGATCATCTCATATATCTACGTCATCAATTGAAAAAAGTTGGTGCGCAATGTTGGCGCGCGGGAACACTATCCTTTTTTTCTGCAGGGCTGATTTGACCTGAAAACAAATTTCACTCTATTTTTTTTTTCTTGTTTCTTCAGCATTTACATTACCATGTTCTTCACACGTACCCTTCTTCAAGCTGTCAAGGTAAATAAAGTGATCTCCTTTATGAACCCTTGCTAATTTCGACCTTATAGCCCTCTACTCGTATTGCTGGCGTTCCTGTTCACCCCAATCCTCGTCCTCACTTGATTCAAACTTACAACACCACACTTGAAGCATTAAAACGCATTCCTCCTACAGCTGCTTATAGACAAGCCACTGAAGCTTTCACTCAACAACGTTTATCTATTGTCGAATCCACTGAAAATGTTGAGGAAATTGAAGCCAAGATTAATGTTGGTCAAATTGAAGAAATCATCATGCAAGCTGAAGACGAATTAAAATTAGTTGGAAAGATTGAAGAGTGGAAGGCTTGGGAACCACTTGAAACACCTCCTGTTGAAGGCCAATGGGTTTATCCTACCAAAGAATAAACGATGTCACTTGGATTTACATGTTTTTTAGTATTTTAAAATATATTATATTTATTGGTTAGATCAAACGAGAATATTGTTTATATTTTGTGAACTGGAAAAGACAGTATACACGATGTTACAACTTATAAATGAACTTCCTGTTTTCTCTGTCAGTTAAATCGTCGTTCACATCAAACTTTTCGTCAGTAGGGTTAGATAGTCTGATCTTATTTTGTCTGGCCATCAATTGTCGCACACCAAAGAGCATGACGAGAATAGCAGCATTACCAATACAATAAATAATCATGCCTGTCTTGTATGTGGGAGCTTCTCTTTCAAGCATAATAAGAGGACCAATAAAGTTACCAAGTGTATAGAAAATTAAATTGACACCATTATAAAAGATTTTCTTGGTATATCCTGTCACATTTGAGCCAGCAATTGTTAACAAGATGACGGACGTGCCATTCATGGACCAAGCGAGGAAATAACCCAGTAATTTAATACCACTATTAGGAAGAACTGCTAATAAGATAACACCAACAAGCGATATAGTTGAAGAAACTGCTGCACCCAAGTATAATTGTCCTGACTTGCGTGCAATAAATACAGCCATAAATGAGAAAGCAGCAGACATAAAACCACTTGGGATTTGAAGTAAAATAGAATCAGGGCCCTGAATAATAATAAAGTTAGTTGAGTGTTTAATAAGTATAGTATGAATACATACCGTAAATCCAAGGCTATGAACAATAATAGTACTAAAAACGACAAGACCACCAGTATGAAGATTGTTACAAAGAGTGGATAGACAAAGCAACCAAAGACGAGGCTCCTTGACTGCTTCCCAAATTTGATACATTTTGAATTCTCTGACACGAACTACAGCATTGTCGCGGATTCTTTCATCTACCAAAGTCTTTTCTTCCTCAGTCAATCTGTACATGAAATGGGTAGGTGTATCTGGAAGGAAAAAGAAAACAAGAATGCCGATAACTACAGTAAGTGCACCCCAGATAATATAGGGCCATCTCCAAGAATGAATACCATTTGCATTATTGATATGAGAGATACCATAAGCACACGCAGAACCAACGATTGTACCAGCACCATTACTAAACCATAGAAAACCATAAGCAGCAGATTGTTCCGATCTTCTGTAGACCGTGTTGATAATGATCAGTAAACATGGATATGTGCCAGCTTCAAATAAACCTAATAAGACACGACAAACAGCAAGTTGAGCAAAGTTATTACAAAGAGCGGTACAACCCATGACAATACCCCAAAGGATAACTAACGTGCCAAGGTATTTTGAGATAGGGAATTTCTGCATAAGATAGTTATTTGGAAGTTGAAAGCAAATGTAACCCAAGTAGAACAAAGAACCAAGCCAACTGTATTGTGTGCCAGTAAGACCTGTATCTTGAATAATGCCTAGTACAGCAGAGATACCTAATGTAGACTTGTCTGTAAACTGAATAAATACACATGCACCGACAAAAGGCATTAAAGTGTAGTTGATCTTTCTAACTAGTCGTTTTTCAGCATCGCTTTTAATAAACGCTTGAAGTTGATTTGTTTTCTCCTCGCTTGAATCGTCTTGATTAGTATACACACTAATAGCCTTATCGTCAATAAATGTTTCTGTGGGTTTAGGATTTGACATATAATTATTTTCTTATAAGAAAAAAGCCTTTCTAAGACAAAAGTAGGCTCTTTTTATACAACGGCCATCAACTTATAATTAGAAAAGTAAAATTCATATAGTGTTCTTATGTTTCCTTTATTTCCTAAATAGTGCCAAAAAAACAAAAAACTTGTACTCGTGAGTATTTGGTGCATCAAGAAATTTTCTTTTTTTTTTTTTTGATTTGCATGGTAAAGTTGTCAAATTTTTTCCTCTTTGTCTTCTCACGAGATAAATAATAATGTAATTCTATTTCCCTTAACATTTCTACGACGCCAAGTCAAATAATCAAATAAATAAACGAAATTTGTTCTCATTGAAATCTTGATTACACAGGCTTTTCTATGGTTTGATCTGCTATTGGTTACCCCGCATATTCATTTTCTATTTGAAGTAATTGTGCTTGTGATTTCAATGAAACGGGGAAAGCCTTATACAGAAACTAGTATCCCGAGAAGAGTTAGATATAAACACAAACAAGTAAACAAATAAAGACTTGAAGAGTTTATTAGATTAAATAGATGTAATGTAATGTAATGTATGTATAGTAATAATAACACAAATATAAAAGACAGAAGAAGAATGATAGTTATTGAGTTTAGAGCTTGTAAATAAATGATTTGTTTTGTTGATCGGTTAAATCGTCGTTTACATCATAGGTTTGGGTAGGAGGGTTTGCTATTCTTTTCTTGTTCTCCTTAGCCATAAGCTGACGTACACCAAAGAGCATGACGAGAATAGCTGCATTACCAACACAGTAGACAATCATACCTGTCTTATAAGTGGGGGCTTCTTTTTCTAGCATAACAAGGGGGCCAATAAAGTTACCAAAAGTATAAAAGACGAGATTGACACCATTATAAAAAAGTTTCTTTGTGTATCCTGTCACATTTGAGCCAGCAATTGCTAACAAGATTACAGAAGTACCGTTCATGGCCCAGGCAATGAGATAGCCCAAGAATTTAATGCCAGAATTAGGAAGAACTGCTAATAATATCACACCAATTAAGGAAATGGTAGTAGAAACAACAGCACCTAGATATAATTGACCAGATTTACGAGCAACGTAAGCGGCTAAAAATGAGAAACAAGCTGCTGTAAAACCACTGCACATTTGAAGTAAGATAGATTGTTGGCCCTAAATGATAAACAAAGGTTAGTAAAATCAAAATAGAAGACTACATTGAATACTTTACCGAGAAACCAAAACTACTGACAATCAGAGTACTAAAAACGACAAGACCACCATTATGAAGATTGTTACAGAGAGTAGAAACAGCGAGTAACCAAAGTCTAGGTTCTTTAATAGCTTCCCATACTTGGCTTACTTTGTATTCTTTAACACGAACTACTGCATTATCACGAATTCTTTCTTCGACAATCTTCTTTTCTTCTTCAGTTAACTTGAACATGAAATGGTAAGGCGTATCAGGGAGGAAGAAAAAGACGACAATACCAATAACAACAGTCAAGGCACCCCAAATAATGTAGGGCCATCTCCAAGAAGCAATACCATGAGCGTTATTAATGAATGAAATTCCGTAAGCGCAAGCAGCACCAAGAATTGTACCAGCACCATTACTAAACCATAGGAAACCATAAGCAGCAGATTGTTCAGATCTTCTATAGACAGTATTCACAATGATTAATAAGCATGGATAAGTGGCAGCCTCAAAGAGACCCAATAAGACACGACAGACAGCTAATTGGGCAAAGTTGTGACATAAGGCAGTACAGGCCATGACAACACCCCAAAAACAGAGAATGACACCTAGATACTTTGAAATGGGAAATTTTTGCATGAGGTAACTGTTTGGGAACTGAAAGCAAATGAAACCAAGGTAGAACAAAGAGCCCAACCAACTATATTGAGATCCTGAAAGATGGGTGTCTTGAATGATGCCTAGAACAGCGGAAATACCTAAAGTGGACTTGTCTGTAAACTGAATGAAAACGCAGGCAAATACGAATGGTAAAAGAGTATAGTTGATTTTTCGAACCAATTTCTTTTCAGCCTCGCTTTTTACAAACTCTCCTTTGAATTGAATGTCGTCGTCACTAAGAGCTTCTCCGTTATGGCTATAGACACTTGCTGCCTTGTCATCAACAAGTGTTTCTTTTTTGTAAGTGTCAGTTTTAGACATGATACTTTTTTCGAATAATGAGATTGATAAGAATAGAAAGAAGAGAAAAAAGACAGCATATTTATACAGTAACTATTGACGCAGTAAAAAAAAAAAAAAAAAAATTCCCATTTTCCTAACCACTGTACGCGACTAAACCTTAAAATACACTCAAATGACTTTATTCATCTTAGCATAAGCTTCACTGTTTGTGAAATTTTCCACGAACACAAACTCTTTTAGATTTTTCCCAAAAACGTTTTCATTAATATGTTGTGTCATAATCTTTTTTAGGCATCTCTCCGAGCATTATCATACCTATAGTTTAGTCGATCCAAAAAAAAAAAAAAAGGTTTAGTATGAATAATAGACTTAACTAAGAGGCGACATTGAGTCTAGTAGTAGATCAAGAAAAAAATAAATTCCTGAGTTTTAAATTCCATGCTTCTTATTGTTAGATAATTAAGCAATGATTTCTAAACGCATTAAGGCAGAGTGGAAAAGTGGATTTATAACGATTTCACTATGGAAATTCACATCTGCAAAGATCCTTTTTATTCAAGAATTGTTTCGTAAATATACATCATGTAGACGCTAAAATTGACAAGGTGGTACGACATGTTTTTTTTTTTTTTTTTTTTTGTTCTTTTGATTCCACTCTCTGTAAATAAGAGGTTTACAAAGGGAGTAATTTCTATATTTGATCTTTTATAAAAATATATTATTCCCCGTTTCCTTAAGTGTAAAATACACTATCATTTTGAACACACACATACACACACACACAGGGATACTTACACATTAATAGACACATATATTAAACGTGCACAGTAGGACGACATAGATCAAGCCACACTTTTATGCAGCTTTAATCCCAAAAAACCGCGATACAATGATTGTGAAAATTTTCTTATTTAGACTTACTAATCAATATTAAACGTGTATAATTTTTCTCTTTAATTTGAATGGAGAGACTTTTAATACCAAATAAAGAAAAACATCTTCTTTTTCTCAAAAGAACACAGCATCTGATAAACACACTATACTCAAATGACAGCGCCCCAAATCAACCTATTATCCATGCTGCTATACTAATCGACTATTAAAACCAACAAAATTTTACACACGCTTCGCTTTTTCCCTGGGTCAAGTAAATTTACCAATCATTTGTAAAGTACTACTGGATTAAAAACAAGCTTCAATACGTACAACCGCTTGACCCTCGGTATGATGGTTAATATACAAAAAATGCCGAGAAAAATAACAATACAGAAGAATCGCACATCTTTAAGCATGTACTGTATTCATACAGCTTACAACTGATGAGTGATACGCACGCTTTTCACATTAACAACGGTCTTATTTCAGTAAAGATAAAACTAGAGAAACCAAACATAAGCATTGAAATTAGACTTTCAAAACCAGGCTAAACTACACACATGGAACATCGAAGTTATGCGCTAATACGTTAAAGAAACCTGGTGCGATAAATCCACCTTAGTCCAGTCGCACTCCTCAGCTAAAAGCCGTTGCTCTTGTGCACTTATCTACCATGGGATGATCTCAATCAAGCATTCGACACTTACAATACCAGCGCGGTTATACTAAAATACAAAAACGACAATCACATACCTCACAGAAGCAAAAGAAATCCAGAATAAAGTAATGCAGTTAGGTGTTCTGGGAGACGAAACACTTGCTATGATTAGGACACTATAAAAATTACTAGCTAACACCGTTAAGTACTGCCAGTCAATCACTGTCTTTTTCTGACTTACCTAGATCAGGAAGGCAAAGAAATTACCTTCTCCAAGACAAATACCATCTCTGTCTGGCTTAAAACAATAATGAAAGACGCGGGTATTGATACACGATTAGTATTTGAAGATGCTCATATCCACTTTAAATATAGCTATCATGCGGGTCACTTTTATTTATTGTGCTAATGATACTTTAATTTACATATCAAAATAAAAATACACTCTTCTTTTAATGTTATATAGTTTAATATAGGTGGTAGAGCTTGATAAGACAAATACGTAGTTATAGCCAATCAAATGAACATAAAGGTATGCAGTTTTACGCTTGTTAATTAATTGAATATTGAATCGATGTATTTTTTTAACATAGTCATATTCATCTACGCAACCTTTACTGTTTATTAAAGAAAAAAAAGTACGCTATCACAGCTATGTATCTACAATTAATTGACGTAAGATTCCATTGCTGATTCGGTGATAGTACCTTGTCTCCAGCCACAGTATCTTTTGAGGTAAATTAAGACCGTTATATTATAAACTATACGCTTTTTTTGTATAAAAAAAGTTATATATAACATAGATTCTTGATTAAAGTGTGCAATTAGTATTGCATGTTTTAGATATATTGCTCTCAAAGGTAAGTAAATGTTTGAAGTTTTCTAATACAAATGTTAACAGATCATAACAGAGCATTTCCAATAACACTGTACTTTTATTATACAAACTACCCTCAAATACAAGTTAACTTGTTTTACTCACCAAGTATTCTATGGCGAACAGGCCAACGCCAATGTAAATTGTAGTTTTTTTTTTTTTTTTTTTTTTTTTTTACTGAGGCTGTCACTCAACAACGTAGACTATGTACGGCAATGCAACCCATTATCTCCTTTCCTCTTCAATATCGCTCTGGAACAATTCCCTCTTTAAATTCTGCAGGATCCTTTTCGTACGAGTATTTTTCCTGCTAAAATACTACACGATTTCAAGCCAAATTTCTATTTGAGATACAGTACTACTTGCTGATATGGAGATTACCACCTTTAATAGAGGGGCAGCTACTCATAAAAGTCAATCAAGAATGCTGGACTCATTCCTAGCTCCAACTTTCCACCTTTGGCCACGCCACTATGTTTATACATATGTCGCTACATTTATCTTTATTTCAAAAAGCTTCGGAATTACTGTTACCACTGAATTAACGAAAGGGCTCTTATCACGCTTCAACTCTCTCCATTCTCAAAGAAGTGGGCTATTTTATTTCTGAAAACCCCAAGCGATCGGTGATCTCCCACCTCTGCCAACTACTATGAACCTTCCATTATGCTAGGTGTCTGATATAGGTACATATGTTCGTTGCGACGCCACCCTAAGTTCTTTACCTCTTCAATATTTATCCACGGTCTTGCTTTTGAGCGTCTACAGCTACGTTTCGTCTGTGAGTGTCATTGATACTCTCGTCTGTGCCAATTAAAATTTAAGGATATCCTTGTTTCTCAATGCGTCTCGTTTAAATATTTCTTCTGGGATCATATCCTAAATTTCTCGGTGGGAGCGATGCTCTTTTGTGTATAATCGTTACCAGGAAGTTATCTGTCTCTACTCATCGTCAAAGTGTTTCCATTCTTTTAAATTCGCATTTTTAACAATTCCAGCAATTCAATATGTTTACTAAAGCTTTCACATTGTTCTAGCGCACCATCTAAGGTCAAGCCCTTACTCAGATGTTTACAAATAAGTTTGATCTTCTAGCACCTCAACGTTGCTCTCCCCCCCCCCACAAACATAAAATGGCCGCTACATCCAGTCACATCTCTCCTATAACGTGATTCGTTCTTGTAATTTTTTTTTTTTATAAATTTGTATTTTTTTCTCGTTTTTTAATTTTTCTTTTAAAAAAAAGCTGATGTCTATGTGGAAACAAACAATAGAGAGTACTTATTTTGGTAAACAGTCAATAAAAAAAAGTCAAGTAAATATGATAATAACAGCTTAATAGGTGAAAAAAGCCAAAACGAAATTAGAGGCAGTATCGAATTTGAAAAGTACATAGAAGACGACGATACAACAACAGACACCACCGGAAGAACATTTAGCACGACTCAAGAACAACAAGAATCTCAAGTGTTTTTACATCAAGAGGCAACTGAAGATGGCCGTTTAGTGTTTGAAAAACTCATGAAAGACCCTGCAAATAACAGGGTTTCGAATTATCAGAATACCTATTTTATGGACGGAGGAAAACGCTTCATTTCGGTAAATAGTAGTTAAGTAAATAAGAAATAGAGCAAGGCTAATTTAGTTAATATAAAGTTACCTACACTCGGTAACACATGTACGAAAGCTGCTTCTCATATCTCGAGAGTTTTTGAAGACTGGTTACAAAATAAGTTGTACCATCAACATGTCAATGATGGACTGGAAAGGCTGCCTATTTTAGAAGATTCTGTTGAACTATTAGCTGAGGATATTATTAACAAACTAAAGTCTCGTAATTCCGTTAAAGGTATTACTAGTCTCTCTCGTATTTTAATTCAAGTAAGAACTGGCCATGTCTATACATATCATCAACTCAATAATGGACAGCCATTAATTACTGCTGATATGGAAGACTTCTTTCAGCAATTTCCTTTATTTGTTGAAATTATTATTCACACAATGCCAAAAGACTCTGACCAATCTATGGACGATATTCAGTTATTATTATCATTGGAAAACATCACATTCAACCCAAATGATCCTTATTACATCAAACAAGATATTCAATTGATTGTTTAATACCCTTGTATCACTAGCTTCTCATTTTTTGTACTACTATCGCTATTTACCTTGATTTTGTAACACTATAAATGTTTATATATAACTCTATATTTCTTTACCGAAAATAACCGCATAATACCTTAAATGCCGTTTCTCTTGCATGTACTTTATCGCCAATTGACAGCGCATGACGAGAGCCTAATATCAATTGACGAAAATTAATGAACAGATTATGCTCTATGACGTTAACTCATTTCTTTCTATACATTTGTTAAGAGTTGGTTCATGTTTTCATATAACCTTGAATTATGCCCTCTTTTTCTTCTTTTTCTATTATTCTTGAAAATGGATGAAACACATAGACGGTCAACTACTATTAGTCCTGAATCAACAATAACTGATCTTAGCCAAGACTATAGGGATTATTACAGTATTCAAAACGATAAAAGTCATTCGGCCTCTTCTACTTCTTTGCATCCATTAGGTAAACTACCTTGTATACGTTTTGTCTCTGTTACATAGTTTACAGTAATGGAAATAGAAAACAATGTACACTTTGTGGACTCCATTCATCCACAAGATCAGTCTCCAAACGAAAAGGTACATGAAAGAATCACTATAGTAGAAGCACCCTTTCATAGAGCAGCACCTATCCCCGAAGATAATTCTACCTCTATCTGCGATCCTATCAAAAAATCACCTTTTATTCAATGGCTATACCGACAATGCACTAATTCTGACAACAGATACGCTTTTCAGGTGAGCATTGGTTTTACTATTGCAGCTTTGTTAGTCATGATTACTCCAGCTTCAAACATTTTTCCAAATGTCTTTTGGGTTGGTAAAGTAAAAAAGGAAACAAGATAATATGTGACATAAACTTAGGGCATAGCTTAGGCGTTTCTGTTGTCACTGTATTAGATAGCACTGTTGGGGGATTTTTGAGCCTCAGTTTGCAACGAATGTTAGGAACTATCGTGGGCGGTGCGTCAAGTATTGTTGTCATGACAATTACTAGAGCCATCTTTCACCCAAAATGGGAATGGCCAGCATGTATATTGCTAGGCGCCCTAATGTTTATTCAAGTTTTTTTTATTTCAAAATTAAAAATGAGACCAAACATGGCATATACTGGGAGCATTGTAAGTCATTCTTTTACACATGTTTTTTAACAAGCTAAAATTTTTATATTGTAGGGCTTATTGACAACGTGTATAATTTTATTATCTGGCTATTCCGATTTGATTCATGATCGCTTATCTTACGCGGCGGAATTGGGGGCTTGGAGAACACTTAACTTAATAATTGGTATTGTCATCTCTCTGTAAGTTGGAGCATACGCGTCAAATCGTTAATACAACAAAGCTAATTTTTCTTTTTTTTTAAAAAAAAACAAGTTTTGTATCTCTCTTTGTATTTCCATTAAGAGCTAGTAGCCTCATGCGCAAGAATCTTGGAAAGGCGCTAGAAGATGCAGCAGATCTTTATAAAAAATCGTCTGCTTTTTATTTAGATTTTGATGGAAGCACAACAAATGCAATTAACGAGTCACTTGCATCGCGTCCACCCCATTCGTTTCTTTCCCGCACCTTTTCCACACAACCTCCAGGCAATGAACCTCAGCAGATAGAAGAGATGAACCAGTTCTGGACGCATGACGCTATCACAAGCATCAGCAATAGTGCATTTGGTATACTCTCCAAACTTCAAACAGAATCTTCACGACTTCGAAATGTATCAAACGAAAGCAAGATTCAAATGCTTTTTCATATTTTTGGTGGCGGTAAAGAGCGATGTAAAAGGGATTTAAGAAGAGCAAAACGGTATAATGATTCTATTGAGGCTATGAAACGTATTGTTTGGCCACTAGTTTCCTTTCGTCTTTTACTGCCTCTCATCAGCCTTTCCCATCAACCCACGCAGGAAACTCTACAAGAACGTATCAAACCGACAAAAGAGACTCTGGAAAGCTTTCGTGATAGCTTAAAAGTAATGATCAAGCTCGGCTATATACTGAAAGATTATACAAAACCACTAAGCGAATTCCCTGAAGATTGGTTGGATATCGATCGTATGGTAACAAACGGTAATCTACACATTCAACGCGAGTTAAAGCAAACGATTCGTATTAGTATGGACGGTCACCATATAGACGGTTTAAAGCTTCTATCTTACTATGGATTTTTGGTTAGATGTTCAATGATTTGGGACGGTTTAAAAACAGTTGTAGAAAAATTAAGCCCCCTTAATGGCACACTAAGTCGTGGATCGAGCATGGGTATGATAACGCCTCTACCTAACCGGGAACTCATTTTCGCAGCAGAATGAAGTGACTGAGTGTTAGTAAAAAGAATGATAATAGTCAGTATATTTTCATAGTCAGTTTAATCATCACTCCCCTATTATATAATGTGGCAATAATAAATCCCTCATTCTTTCTAGCGTTGGTCTTAAAAAAGTTGTTTGATGTAATAAAGTGGATATTTTGGGCTGCATCATATTCTACACAAATTCGATCTTTCAGGCGAAATGAGAGACCTTATGTCAGCTGAGATTTTTAAGTTATTGAAATGAATGTTTTAGGATCATAGGCCCATTTCGTAGGCAGATAAATTTGATGCCTAGAGTCATTCAGCATGGACGGCTCTGATTTTAGAATGTAACACAACAGCAATGGGCTCCTGTGACTGTTGTTTTTAACTCTTAAGTAAAAGGGTAATCATCAGTAAAAAAAAAAATTTTTTTTTTCAAGTTGATTGTATTTACTCAAAAGAATCAAAATGGTAAGGAGTTCTCGAGATTCTATTAAAGAGTATTAGAATTGACACGTATATTGCTTTAGTCTGCTGTTAATCCCAAAGCTTTTCCTCTTGCCGATGCTGCTTTAACTAGCACTATTCTCGACTTGGTTCAACAGGCTTCTCACTACAAGCAACTTAAGAAAGGTGCTAACGAAGCTACCAAGACACTTAACCGAGGTATCTCTGAATTCATTGTTATGGCTGGTAAGTTAATTATCATTAATACAATTATGAAGACTGATTCTCATGCATTTTACGTTTCTTGTAGCTGATACCGAGCCTTTGGAAATCCTTCTTCACCTCCCCCTTTTATGTGAAGATAAGAACGTTCCTTACGTTTTTGTTCCTTCCAAAACCGCTTTGGGTCGTGCTTGTGGTGTTTCTCGCTCTGTTATCTCTGCTTCCATCACCACCAATGAAGCCTCTGATTTGAAACCTCAAATCTTGAACATCAAGACTCAAATCGAAAAACTTCTCATTTAGAAACATCCCTTAGAGTATATCATTAAGTAATCTTTTTTTTTTCTTAATGATCGACGTTAGTGCTGAGGGCTATTTTTCAATATTTCAATTTATCTTAAAAAATTGTTGTTCAAATGATGCACTGACAGTGAAAGAAAAGAATTTATTTTGTACATTGTCATTGTAAATAGCATTTAAATTAAAATAAAACTAAAAATCGTTTCTAAAAACTAGAATTCCAAATGTAGTCTATACTTTCTCTTGCTGATTAACTTCTCAAGAAAATATTCAAGTCTAATGTTTCAATTCAATCAAATTCATTCGTATTTGACTTGGTACAACTGTCAAGTTATAACACTGAAATATGTTGATTATGAGAGAACCCTCCCCTACAACATTGTGTCTTCTTTGCTTTGATAAACTGCTTAACAAATTTCTCAACGCGGGTACAGATGGTTTTAAATTCAAGTATATTTAGGTAGTGGAAGAAGATGGTTACTTTGCCCAGACAGCCTGCATATAACAGCAAAGAGTCATAAAGTGTTATTAAAACATGAAGTAAAAAATAGACAGTTTGTATACCCGCAGGAGCACTAAAAGCAATTGGATAACGGCTTTATTCACTTTCCTGTAATCCTTGGGCCAATGATGTTAGTACTACCGCATTGGGTGTATTCACTCGTTTCTTGGTTGAAGATATGTTTGAACGTATTTCGGAAACAACGAGCGAGTACGTGATAACTCACATTCAAGAAAGGGAGAACGGTCCTGAATTTTCAATGATCGCGACAAACTCGCAACGATGGTCTACCAAGGGCTTCACAGGGGAACTTTACATTTCTCAATTATAATAACACCAATCCATCATATATGATACTAACTCGTTTTCAACAAATCAAGAGATTCATGCATATCCTAGCGCTAAATTGGCCAATTGAAGGCCACTCATGTAATTTATTAATTAATAAACCTTATAAGTCTTTTGATGTCTTGCATCTGTGATACAATAAGGTGAAAAATTGAAATAGTCAAACACTCAACATGCTATTTAATGAAGTGTGAATAGAGTAATTTTAACATTTTAGAGCGACAGGTTTTAGGGACAATCGTTCTTTTCTTGTACAAACTATTTTCTGCTTGATATTGTATACTAAATGATGTGTACAATAGGTACATTGTCTTTTGAAACATAGATCCTTGTGTTTGTGCATAGTATACAGCACTAATGTGTTTACTTTTTTAATCTAAAGATGTACCAGTGAATGTGGTAACAAATAGTATGTTACTCCGATAATGTTAAATTATTGTCAGAGGAAGTTGCCTTATAAAAACCCCCAAATGCCTTCCAAACAGTATCACAAAAGAGTAAAAGTTAAAGCCAACATATTCATTTGCACTTTATAGGAACGAGAACACATTGAATAGGTGTAATTTATTAGGTATGATTGTATGAATTTAAGAATGATTTCTTCGAAAGCTCTAGAAAATGATGAGAAAACGTCAAAGGACGATATCAGACACGCTTTTTCTTTCTTTTGACGAAGAATGAAAAAAAAATCTGTCATTTATTTAAATTTAAGCATCTTCCTTCTTTTCTTCCTTCTTATCAGTTAATCCTTCGTTAATCTTTTGGACTTCTTCAAACTTTTCCTTAAAGAGATTAGCATTTTCAGAGTTGGCAAAACGAATAGCTAAAGTTTCAGCTTCAGGAACGCCATCAGAAACATCAGCAGTGACGTTCCAAACCCAGGAACGGTCAGAGCCAACATTAGGAGAAAGTTTCATGAGAGAATCGACATAGTGGTTGGCGCAGACTTTTAAGGTCTTGTCTCGACGCATCAATAAACGAACTTTCTTGTTTTCTTTGTGCTGTAAAAACTTGACATCACCGGTACCACGCTCTTTCCATTCTTTAGTGTCCTTGTTGTAACGGAATAATTTAGCGCGCCTAAACAAATAATAACAAAAGTGATGAGAAATCCAATTTACGTGACAAACAAATAAAAAAAAAACGCGTAAAGAGTTGTGATTGTGACTATTTACATTTTGAAAAGAACTTCTTCATTTTCTTCATTGGTTTTAACTTCGACTTCTTGCAATTTAACGATGGGTTCAAAATGAACATCAGGAGATTCTACTTCTTCTTCTTGCTATTTAAAAAAATAAGTATTTCATCCATCATTATTGTAACTAATTTTGTACTTGTTCGACAATCTTCTTTTCTTCAGTATCAGACATTTTGCGTAGTTGAGATAAACGAGATGGATGGATGGAAAGAAAAAGAAGAATTCAGGTGAACATTAGCTTTTGTTGGCTACGGAATTTGTACTTTAAATTCAGACGATTTTCGTTTCTTGGAACAAATCAAAACTAAAGTTTTAGAGATAGTACTTCTTTTTTTGGATGAAATATAAAAGGAAATTTCGACAATGCACATCTGCTAATACAAAACCTATCTTTAAATTACATTGAAATAATAAGCTCTTCAAATCAATAGTTTTACAAGTTACCTTACCCGCGAGGCTAGTCGTTGTCAATTAATACTACTATACAGCATTGATGTAGTAGATATGTTCGCAGAAAAAGTATCACGTATTTCTGACAGCTTAAGCTCCGATATGAACTACTAAATTTATCACTCACTCAAGCCCCTAAAGGGCCAAATTCAACTCACGGTTGAGTGTGCACATATTATTTCCCCATGACTTCCATAATTGCGTGCAATGGGTGCAGCATTTCACAAGTCATCCTAAAAGCCTCAAACCATAAACGGTTTAACGCCTAAAACCCAGCAAATTTATATTGTTATGTTTTAAATGTAGTGATACAAATATAAGAGTAAAAGATAGTTTTATTAAATTTGATATTCAGATATGTTTTATGTCTCAATATATTGGAGACTTAAGTTGAATGAAAACCTGGAATTCCAAATCAAGTGCTAGATGTACTATTACAGCAATATCAATTATTGAACATTAGTCTACTTGAGCAGTGAAAGTTTATGATACTGTGAATCACTTCCACTTCTAGTAACTAGCCCCATCAATTAGAACTTTATAAGTTAAAACTAACGAGTTCGCCATTATAAGTTTGAGGGGGTTATAAGTGTACCAATTCAGCTACCTTCATACGCCCAGTCAACAAATCCTTTTTGGTCTACACAAGCTATAAAATGTTTATTGCAAATCAAATTAGCAAATAAAACCAAGAAAAAAGAATATAGACCTTGATTTAACAATTCTGCTTGTGAATTTATAATAAGACTTTGAATAACAACCCATAAATTTTGAAACGATCGTCTCTTACAGTGATCTTAGAGAGCTGGTTTTAATTTCGAACTATAGCATTATCGTGGACTTATCTATGGTGCTCCAAACTTTGTAGTTCATAAATTTTGTTTTTAAAGAAACTTATAAAAAGCAATTCATTGGGTGTTTCTTGGTACAAGGGACAGCTTTCAGGGAAAAATGCTAATTTTCGCATAAATTTCCTGAATGCTCAAAAATGCAACGTCATGATTTCATTCCTGTTCGCATATCCCCTTCTCGTTTTTTATATTCACGTGTGTTTTGCAGAAGTTTTGATCTTTAACTGTTTTCCTAAACTTTATTTTCCAATGCTTTCAAGAAGGTATACATTGTAAAGGAAATGCAAATACCAGGGATGTGTTAAAATTTACAAGAACCGCTACATCAAGATATAGAAGTCAAACAACAACAACAAGCAGACCAAAATAATCTTGGAAACGGTGGAGAAAAAGAAAAAACAGGTAAGCACAAACAAATATAAATAGGTTAAATGGAGAATGAGTGCTGGAGAAAATAATTGAAGAATCAGCTAATTCTATGATAGATAGAAACTTTTTATATAATAAGAAGCGATATCATTTTATTTGTCACATATGTTAATTATATATATTTAAGTGAATGTATGAGTAAATAGACTAAAAACAATCTTATAAATCTTTCAATTATATCTGCTTTGTTTGCGTCTTATTGTATACTGCCTTGTTGCTAATATATACTATTTTTTTCAATAGAGTGCAAATACCGCACTGCCTTTGAAGATGTAACATTTGTGTTTGCACTCGTATTAATTTTGTAATTTCTTTAGACATTTCAACAAGTGTAGGAGTGAAAAAGTTCAAAAGTTTAGCTCACGTTTCTTTGAAGAGTTTTTAACTTCTAGAGTAAGAGAAGTTACAAAAATAAAGTTGCTTTGCGTTTCAGGAGCTGAATTTACTAGCCCAGAGTGATTTATCGTTTTTATTCGTAATAATTGAAAAAGACCAAAGTTACAACAAAATTCAAAGTTACTCTTTTATTCGATATAAAATATGAAGATATATATATATGATTTCATTTATATTTCCTAAGTGCTATGTGGATGAGGTAATTCGGAATATATTTAATGATGATAGTTGACCAGTTGTCAATTTGATTACCATTAATAAATTTGCGAGGATTGGCAATTAATTGCCGAGATAATAATAATATAGCTGATATGAAGCTATTGATTGATCACAGAGGTTGAATTTGCAATTTTAGATGGAGTTGAACAAGTGTCTTCAGATGAGGACAAAAATGGTTTCATTAGTTGGGCTTCTAGCCGGTAGTAAGTCTCTAACTTTTTGCTATTCAAAATAGCTATAATGCTACCAATTACTTCTTCTTGTTTTTGTATTTGTTAGCCTGTTATAGGCTGTAAAATGATGTATTCTGATTGGCTATTAGACTCGGTTAAACTTTTTGCCGTAAAATTAAGACTAATTTTTAATGTAGGTTTATAGAAATATATGATTTCTTGGTGTAGTCGGTTATCACGTCTGTCTAACACACAGACGGTCGGCGGTTCGAATCCGCCAGAAATCATTTTTTCTTAACCATTATTTTGTGGTGCGTGTAACGGTACTATGATTTTTGCGAGAGCTGATTGGTTACCGGTTTTTCGGATAGTAGGTAGTCATGATATTTCTTTTAAAGCATACAACCATTAAAATATTTATTACGAATAGTTACTGTAGTTTTCTGAAGGCCTAGTAGTGTTTGTGGAATTGAGTAGATTCTGAGAATTAAATATAAAAATGGTAGATATAAAAATGAGGAAGATGAAAGCGTTATTGACACCATTGTGTGTTTATACGTTTCATCTTGCCTTTGTTATGTCATGATTGTATGTAGCTTCCCTATAATTATATTTTGTAAGACAACTTGCCTGGGTTGGATTAGATTGTTGAATACTGGCCTATGTGATGGTAGTAACAACTGTTATTTAATTACTAAAGATATCCTAATGTATCAAGAAGGCTGAGACAACAAGATGTGTGTCAGGAACTTCTTGACGTTGCTCAATTCCTCACTGCATATCATTGGTTGATAAAATTACTGAACAAAGTTGCTTGTATTATTTATAGCATGCCGTATAATAATTATAGAATAAAACACACTTGTATGTAAGAAGTATATAAACGTACTTAATTTTTTATCTTGAATAAAAGTTGGATCTAGTTAGACTCTGACTATTTGTTTTTAGTTTTTTTAAAAAGTAGTATCTGCTACTACGCGGCGGATACAACAGGAATAGGTAAATTTATTGAATTCTCTGGTAATCTAGTTCGATTACTAGTAAGAAATATGACTAAATACCAATAAAACTAGCAGAACATTGACGCACAAAAGAAACATTACTCGACAAAGATGTTAGTAATTAATAAGTAATTGAAGCATATCCTCTACTATGAACATAGATATAACAGGAAGTCTGTGAGATGTAGCAGCAGTTAATTTTATATAGTGATGCACTACCGTCTAATTATTTATACTATGCACCACCTTCTCTTCAAATCCACTTTGCAAGTACTGTATAGTTTTAGAAGAAGTAGCAATCCCTTTTTTCCCTAGATTGAATATTTATCCTTTAAACCGTGTAATAAACTTTTACCTTAAGGAATTCTCGCATCTTATTAGTTTTATTTCGCCGTTACAACAACATAAATGAAAAGAGGCACCAATTAACTGCTGATCGTAGTTGGGTTTTCGATTAATTTACAGCGAAAGAACTGATTTTATTTGACAATGGATTGGAGCAAGAGCTATAATACATAAGGCTAGTAGAATATATATTTAGAGCATCCGTGTTTGTGGCAGTAGAAAAAATAATATAAAGAAGGCTACTGTTTTTACTAAAGCTAGAGAAGGAGTAATTTTGGCAAAAGGTGCAGGAGAAGAAAATGCAATAAAATATTCACATAATAAAGGGGACAAGTGGTGAGCGTTAACATGACAAATGACCAAAGGCGGCAAGGAAGGAAAAGAGAAGTATAATATTTACTGTTTTTTAATATAGGCTTTTTTAAAGAAGATCTTTTGAATGATGCCTTGTTTGAGTGGCCTTGTTGGCTTTGACTAAGGCCCGAAATGGTACTTTTTAAGCGAGTCAGCTCTTCCTAATAAATTGCTATTAGCTCATCCATTTGTGAAAAGAAATATACATATATAATTACGTTAAGGTACGACATTATGTTTATGACATGTGTTAATAATATAATGTCAAGAGCATCTCTTAAAATACGAAATTGTGCCATTAGAAGAGAACAATGCTCAGCTTTGTAAACCAGAGACATCTTGTACAAATAACAATTATATCCTAAAAGTTCACAATGAGGTTTTTGACAGACCTTATATTGTAGTGATTGCTTACCTTCTACAAGCAGACCATAGCAGAAGGGATCATTGACCCCCAAATCAATTTGTTGTTCAATGATTGATTTCATATCTCGTTGGACCTTAAGAAAATCAGTTTCGTACTTATTAGATGAATAGCCTGGTTCTTTTATCTAAATTAAGAATACTGGTAGTTAGCGATTTTCAAAAGAAACTGCTATTTCTATAAGGCTAAGACTTGACGCACGTCAAAAAAGAGTAAAGTTCCGCGCACCAAGGTTCTCAATAGGGTGACATCAAACTTTATAAGGCTACGCGTTGCAGGATTTGCTATTTACACGTTCATGACACACGGCAAAACTATAAGAAGAGCATAACCGCTATTAAGGGATTTTCATAATCGAAAGCTTTCGCATAGTCTTGTTTTTCTTCTCAGTAAACTACCTTCCTAAATGCTATAAGTTTACATAAATGAATAAAGCAAGAGATAATTATAAAAGCCGTTCCTATTTATAAACAATAAAAAATGTTGCCAAATTGTGGTCTTTGTTATGTTCCTCTGTTCTATAATGTTTGATTTATTATAATGAGAAATAGGATTTATTGCCGCAAGTACAGTCATATATATATACAAAGAGCACATATATAGTTAAACAAAATTCGCGTGCAATGAACGATGTATAGTTAGCAAAATCGCAAAATCAAAAGCCCCTTTTTTAAGTCTACGTCCTGTAATATTATTGACCGATGTTATAGTTATTGTAGTTAGTCAAGTGCTTTCTAATGAACTCAAGATAAAATGAGTCTTCTAGCAATCCTTTATGAAAAAATCAGGGGAAGATTCATCAGTGAAAGCGCCCTGAGTTATTTAAGTTTAGTACCAATGAAATACACTGAGTTATTCTTGCCAGCAAATATGTTAACCCCACAGTGACTTTATGACGATTTATAATGGAAACATCTGTCATTTTATCAGCAGAGTAACTCTTATTACTACCTTTAATTCATTAACCATTACTTTTAATAGCGGCTTCATTCCGTTAGAAACAATCTTCTGATCCCTTGTTCGCCGGAAGGACGTAATTACAAACACATCCCCAGAGCTGAAAAACGTCTATCAGCTTTTTCTGTCTCTATAAAGAGGAGTAACAACGATAATAACGTCTTTATGCAATGATAAAAGTAACAGTAAGAATAACTAGACCTCAGAGTATATTGACCAAATAAACTCCACATATACATATACATATACACTTGGCTACTACCAAAGAAATCATCTTTTCTACCTTTTTTTTTTTTTTTTTTTTTAAGTTTCTTCAACAATACCCCCATAAACATTTTATACGCGTATCTGTAGCGTAAGGGGCCACAAAGTAAGTTACCAAGGTAACAAACTAGAGGTCAGTATGTATTTGCAATCAGTTTTCAAAATTCTAAATTGCATTATTATACTTGACATGACCAATTAACCCAAAAAAGATTGCCTTGAGGATATATTCAATCTAATGTTCATATATAACAAGTATCCATAGAGTTCACATTTTTTTGCCTGTAAATAAATGTTTCTTGAAGGAGAACTTACCGAGGGGCTCTAGTGGCTTATTCTAATTTTTATGCCAAAAAAATACCAAAACATTTTTTTTTTTATTTTTATTATCGTTTAATCACTTACAAGCTTAATGGGTAAATTGAAAAGAAAGAAGTTAGCTAATGCTCTTGGCCGAATGCTCAAGAAACAAGACAAAAAGCAAGAGAAAGAACGAAAACTTCAAGCACATAATGATAATCTAGAAAAAGCTAAACAAAATCAGATCAAGCCCAAAGTTTCTGTAAAAAAAGCAGCAGTTGTTAAAAGCATACGACCAAACTACTCTTCAAAAGACACGATTCTCTTAATTGGTGAAGGAAATTTCTCCTTTGCCAAGTCATTATGTGAAAACTATTTAGAAGAAGGTGCAGAAAGTTTGACAGCTACCTGTTACGACACAGAAGAAGTTTTATATCAGAAATATGAAGAGGCAAAAGAAAATGTTGAGTTGGTTCGCTCGTTTGGCGGAACTGTTCTATTTGAAGTGGATGGCACTGATTTGCCCAAGGAAGTTAAAAAGAACAAGTATACAAAAATCATTTTCAACTTCCCTCATATTGGTAAATAACGAGTAGCTTTTATTCTGACACATCAGTGAATTGATTGTTTGCCTTAGGTGCTGGTATTAAAGACCAAGATCGCAACGTTATTGCAAATCAAAAACTATTGAACGGTTTTTTTGATGCTGCTGAACCTTTATTAACGCGTGCTTCAACTGTTGAAATCCCTGCTGATAAATCAGAAAGCAGAACTGTTGAAATCATGAATATACCTGATGGAGAAATACACGTAACTTTAAAGACATGTAAACCTTACAACTTGTGGGCAGTGAAGAGTCTTGTCAAAGCCAAAGATGTGTTAGCTATCAAAAAGACAGTACCCTTTTATCCCGATCATTTCCCTGGTTATGAACATCGCCGTACGTTAGGTTTTAAGGAGGGTTTGAGCAAAGGTGGGAATGCTGAAATTTTGTCATCTGAACCCAAGACATATACTTTTGTTAGAAAAGAAGTGATGAGTGGCGAAATCCAAAAAGTTATTGAAGGCTCGAAAAAACGAAAGTTAGAAGTCTTAAAGGCTCAAATGGGCAAAAAGGTTAAAAAGCACAAAACAGGGAAGAAATCTGATGATGACGATGATGACGAATAATATGTATCATAAACAAATAGAAGCCATTGAATTAAACCCCTACTTCAAGTAAATATCAATTTGCCTTTTATCAACGTGTAAAATAAAGAAATAGATTGGAGGCAGTGAGAGCCATTCTAAAAAAAAATATGCCTATTTTTGACCATATAGCAGGTCATAGCTCTTTGTTTAATGAAGCTATAAGAGACAGTAATGCTAGTCTACTCGATTCAATAAACCGTAGTTCCACGTATTCCTAGGTTAACAACGCTCAAGAGACCATTAACATCCAGAGCTTTTGCTTGTCTTTCTCAAATCGTCTCAAGCAGAAATCAATTAATGTCATAATTGTTAGGATTAAAATCTGCTCTGTGAGTTACAGTAACGGTCGAATAATGCCGTGAGTTCCACATACATGTTTATCGCTGTAGCATAAACTTCTATGGTTTTTAATAAAGTGTGTCCAGTAAATATCCGTCGTCCTTCTATGTAATGAACTGTTATATATCAACAGCCCTATTTTTTATTGTTTTTAATGGTCCTTTAATACAAAATATCTATGCAACTTCTTCAAATTCGACGTATTCCTTCTTGGCTAATTCAGCTTCATATGTATCACGCACATGAGCAACTAAATCAAGTAAATCACTAAGACCTGTTTTTAAAGCGTCTATCGCGTTGGTTTTGTCTATCCATTTGTTAATTTTCTTTTTCTTTTTTTAAAATCAAGCAAATTAATTCTTACCTGTTGTTTGAATACGAACGTTCATTTTAGCTTCAGAAGGGTGAGGAATGGAATAAGCACAGAAATCAACGTTGGGGCTATACTGGCATTAATTATCTTTGTACAAGTGTAATCTTAGTAATTACTACTCACTTTTTGTTAATGACATGTCTTAAGGAATTACCAAGTGTATGATCTTCTTCCTTAAAACAAAAAGTCATAGCAGTGGTATCCGAATGTGTTCCAACCTATATAATACAAATTAGATAAGTTTCAAGTTGAGAAGGGTTGGAGCATACAATTTCTAACTTGTCATCGCTGACAACAACATCGGGCTCATCGTCCATGTCTTCATCAGAGTTTTCTTCTTCTTCCTCTTGCTCTTCAACTTCAGAGTTTTCGTCAATTTCCATTTGTTCTTCTTCAACGCTTACGTCCTCTCTCTTTTCTTTTTTGATTGCTGGTGCCATTTTGATATTTATTTAAGTTTATTGTGTTTAAAAAAGACCATCTTTTTTTCTGTCTTTTATAAAAACATAAGTTGTGACTGGATTTAGGGTGGCTTATACAGAGTAGGTAACCATTGAAGACAGACAGCCGGACTTATTTTGACATAAAGGTGGTTGACTTATATAAGCAGATGTTGAAGTTTCACAAATGCAATGCAAATATTAAAAAAAAAAACGTTTGATACTATAGTGGAAGTATTCAGGGTAAATAAGTAAGCTTAGAGGTTAATGTGGATTTATTATGATATCTCATACATTCTTTTTTTAGGGCATTGGTGATGTTCCCGACAGAGGGCTTTCTTGATACACTTACACTTTACATGCACTTTTTCGGGATTTTGCCAATTGCACAACAAGTTTATTAGATACAGATTTCTGTTAAATCTTTACTGAACAATAGATGGCTCCTTTGTATGGTATATCTGGCTGTTCTCAAGCCAATGAGCCCTATTTCTCACCATAATATATCAACTGTCATAAAATAATGTCACATAAAAATTTGATAACATTCTTTTATTATTTATGAATAGACAGTTATTATGATTACTCACATTTTATGCGAACTATAAAATTCGAGAAGGCAATTCACTGAGAAGAAAAACAAGACTCTACGAAAGCCTTCGATTTTGAAAACTTCTTAATAATGACTATATTCTTTTAATACTTTGCTGTATGTAATGAATGTGCACAAATAGCTAAATCCTGTAATTAACCGTGCGCAAAATAGCAAATCCTGCAACACATAACTTTATATAGTTTGACGAGCCTTGGTGCGCCAACATAATGCGCGGAACTCTACTCAAATTTTACTAATTCAAGCTACAACAGACTTGCCAATATTGCTTATTGCAGTAAGTTGCTTTCAAACACTTATTTATCCCCTTCTTTCTCTCACTTATTACTAATATGCACGTTACAGATGTTCTAAACGGAATTTCACCTCAAATTATGCGACAAATAAGCACAAAATCAGTGTTTATGCTGGCTATTACTTGTAAGATGATGTATGAGCAAATACGTCATCTCCCCTTAAACAAAAGCTTTGATCTTTATAATGATACAGTAGCTGGTAGTTCCTTCTGCACAACTGTCAAGAAAACTGGCCCCAACGATTTAAATTATAAACAACTTACTATTAAAAGAATTAACATCATATCAAAAAGTGATATCACTTTGTCCATTGCTACGCAAATATTGAATACCTTTCCTTACTTTTTCTCGGAATCACTCTCCATTTACGTAACTAGTGACTGCATGAGCTCCTTTAATATCGCACTCGATAAACGCTGAAGAAAAATACATCATTATTACAAGCAAGAAGCAACCTCAAGCCATCATTACCAGAAAAAGAACACCATCGACTATAAGGGAAGTGGAATGAGAGGTTAAAAAATCAAAGAATGCTGGTTGCTGCAACAAAAGGAAGAAAGACTACTTAAAACTGCTCTTAATACCTTCACGGAGCAAAATATTGTAGATGCTGCTGTGGTATAAGACCATTTTAACGAAGAAAACTGTATTGTAAACACTTTGGCTGATAGCTCAGTTGAAGTTGACAATACAATCAAAGTTGCACTGGCGCTTACTTTTTGGAGTCCATAGTTGAGTTTGACTCGATATCCGTCTTTGTCACTATTATAGAAACAACGACATTGACGCCAGTGCTATGCCTACCAAGTATGAAATATACCACGATTCTTCAGTTGCGGTAATCAAACAAAAAAAAAAAAAAAAGAAAAGAGAAATACCTAGTTCGAACTGTCCATATTTTATAAGCGCTATGAAATACTGGTAACAGGAAGAATAACGGACGAAGAAGGCAACAAGCAATTAATTCTAATTCTCAGTGCCATTATTCCTTTAACGAATACAACAAGCAGCAACGACAAAAGAACGAGAATGCTTTTTTTCAAAACAAAACAGAGTTTTTTTTTACCAAGAAAGAAGTATGAGAAATAGGCTAAAGCAATCCTCGTTCTATCAATGGGCTGTAATCAGTATAAAAGATTCAGAGAAAAATAATTTTGTACTGTTAACCCTCTTGAAATAGTCAACAATAGCAACAACATTGTCAACCTCGTCTCCTTTACTTTGAAATGTATTTATAAGGACGCTTTCACGAAAAAGGAGCACAGAAAAATGCTCCCCTTCAAAAAAAAAAACAGATCTCAAACATGCACCCAAGTATGGCTTACGTGTATTGAATATACTGTACTTTCTAAACTCGAAGAGAATATTGGAAAGTCGCCAAGAAGTAGCCTTCGACCAGATGTTTTTTCAAAAATAAACCTGTATTATACAAAATAGGGAATTGCATTTTTTTTTTTTTTGAAAGGAGTTTTTTGTCACCGTTATTTATAGTCTATCAATTGAATGTAGAATTAATATATTGAATATAGGATCAACAAAGTTGTTGATAAGCTCTTGCTCTTCAACGGTATGATCGATAATTTCTTCATTCGTTAATTTGTTTAATCTAAAATAAAGAATTGTATTAGTTTATAAACCTTCCTTTCACTGCGTGTACTATACTGCGCACAAAATGATTAAAACATCAATGACCTTTCGGTCTTCTCTTTCGGCTTCTTCATATATTTTGATACACTTGCACTATATATACGTGCACTTTTTTAAATACCGAAAATTTGCTAGATATTTGCTATTTGCATACGGTCAATCACAGGATTTTGCTAAATGCATACACGGAAAAACTATAAGAAGGGCACAACTGTTATTAAGGGGTTTTCAAAATCGAAGGCTTTAGTAGAGTCTTGTTTTTCTTCCCAGTGAATTCCCTTCTCCAATGATATAAGTTTACATAAAATGTATACAATAAAAGTAAAAGAAAAAGAGTAATCATAAATGCTGTTCCTATTTATAAATAATAAGGAGAAAATATTGTCAAATTGTGGTCTTTGTTATGTTTTTTTGTTCTATATAATAATGGTAAAAAATGGGGCTCATTATCTCGAGAACAGTCTGATATAAGTATAGCGAGGGAGTATATCACTCTTTTTGCAAAAGTAAATTCTCCTTATATACTCCAAATAGATTAAAATAAAGGCTTAGTTTGATATGTCCATGGTTTGCAATTTTATTGTCCTCAACAAAAAAAAAAGCAGTGTTCAACTAAGGCGTCGCTTTCATTTAAATTGAACAAGAAACAGCTAATAATCAAGCGCAATGTAATTGTTTATTGTTTGACAGTTGTAGTACAAATATCCAAATCAAGTGTGGCTGTCAAAAAAAAAGGGCACATCACATACATTTTACACACACTTTATTTTTGAATGGAAGTTAAAAAAAAAATAGATAATACAAAGATAGTTTCTACATTATATGAGATGATATTTATTCTAAAACAACGGTGGCACCAAGAGCTTCAAGAGCCTTCTTTAATTTCTCAGCTTCTTCCTTGGGTAAGCTTTCCTTGAGGACCTTAGGAACACTTTCTACAAACTTCTTGGCTTCAACCAAGTTCAAACCAGCCAAGTTCTTAACTTCACGAATGACTTTAGCTTTAGAGGCAGCATCAACCTTATCGATCTTAACGTTGAATTCGGTCTTTTCAGCAGGCTTTTCTTCCTCAGCAGCAGCGGCGGCAGGAGCACCACCACCAACAGGCATAGCAGCAACAGGCATAGCAATATCTTGAATATTCAAGCGGGTCTAGAATACTAGTTTAATCATCCAAACACGTATATATATAATCCCAATACTACCTTTAATTGTGAAACAAGTTCAGATGTTTGTAATAATGTTAAACCTTCAATTTGATCAACAATAGCAGAAATTTTAGGATCAACAGTTGTGCTTGAACCAGGGGTGGGTAAAGGTTCAGTGCTATATAAACGTCTGGCAGAAACATAAACAGCGCTTGACAAACTATTTCAAAGTGGAATATAAGTATTCTCATATCAAATTCAAACATTATTGACATTGCTCTATTTACCGAACTGATTGTCTAGCAGCAACAGAAGTGGTTGTCATTAACTTGGAAGAAAAACGAAGCTATTACACAACAATAAAAAATAATAAAAAAAAAAAAAAACAGAGTTGAAAATGAGTATGTATATTCTTTTGTTGTCTGTTTGGTTGTGGATCATGTATAGATCTTCAATTACCATTGTGTATAAAGGTGTGGCAAAAAGAAAAAGCTTGAAATAATAAAAAAAAGACGGGGATGCCTTCCCCCCCATTCAAGGGTTACAAAAAAATTTCCACTGTGCGCCGACTTAAAAAAAGCTCAATTTTACAGCCTCTGTGACGTAGCTTTTGTAAAGCTCTCTCTTTCTTCTACATTGAATTTTGCTAAATGTACGCGTCCTTTACACACGTATTTCTGCTGAGTCTTTGCTGAACGATTGATGACTCCTTTGCATACCTTACTGCTTTCGAGGCCATAATGAACCAACCATTAACAAAGAAACATAACAAAGCCAACAGACTGGCAACATTTTCTTTATTATCTACATACATATATAAAAACAGAAACAGTTATTATGATCGCTCTTGTTGTTATACATTTTGTGCACACTTATATCATTCTAGAAGGGAGCAAACTGAAAATTGTAAGAAGACCTTCGATTTTGAAGCTCCCTTTATAACGGTTGTGCTCTTCTTATACTTTTGCCGTGTGTAATGAACGTGTGCACTCTACATTTGCGTTCACTTGGGTTTAATAAGCTTACCCAAAATTATGACAATAAAATTATTGGAAGTTGCTTAATCCAGCATGATCGATTGCTTTCTTGCTTTTTCAAAAGAAAACAGATAATGATTACTTTTATGTCAACACTTTTAACTATGATGTTTGTTACCGTTGGTGTCACCTTCACCTATGAATGCCGCTTTGTTTTTGTCTCTGCTTTCCATTGCCTCATTTAAGTTGCTTGAAAGAAAAACAAAAACACACTTAACCAACACTACCTCATTGAACTGGGAAGTTTTATACGGGTTCCAGTTGTCTCGTTAGTAACTGACTTTGCAGTTTGCAATATGGGTTATTGTATGTGGTAGTGTTATTCTCATTTTTCAATGCGAAAAACTTCATTTCGTTTAGTTCCGGTGAACAACGTAGCGTGTGGGCAGCCCTTGTTGATCCCAAACAAAATACAGTCTTCTCAAAATGTAGCCAAAAATGCTGTAGTTGGGATGAAATGAAGGTTTTATTTAGAAATGTAAAGGTCTATTTAAGCTTCCTCAAGGAAACGATATTCAAATCTATAATGACAATCAAGATTAATACTAAAAATGTATTCATGCGTTAAATTCACTTACTTAAATTCAGCCTTCTTGCGCTGACACCAAGCTCCTTCATAATCAAAGTAAACATAGGTACCTTGCTCATAATCCTCTGTAATTTCTTTAGGTTCTTCATGTCGCTGGAACCAAGTTGAATACTTTTTATGAAATCTCCAAGATTGTTTCTTCAACTCTTTCGCAGCCAAATATCTGCGCATTATATTCGTTTAGAAAACAAGATCAATCAAATACAAACAATGTACTTACTGTTGATAGGTGCCTTGTTGGTAGTAAAATATATAAAATAACGTGTCCATATCAAATTTCTCAAATAGAATAGGGTTATCAAATATAACAAGAGGCTGTTGAGGGTAGTAGCTTGGCGTATTGTATGGGTTGCGAGGCTGGTAGATCTTTGGCTTTTCTGAGTCAATCAGGTCAGGCACATGTTGTAAACTGACAGTCAGCATCTTGTTTTTGTATTGTACATCACGCTTGTGATTGTTTTTCGCTGATTCAAATGCAGAAGTCAAATCAGCAAGAGTAGGAGATAAGTGAACGTTATTATTTTCGTTCATCGCACCAGGTAGTGTCGCACTTTTGTCACCTGCTGAAGTTGTTCTGGAAGTTGAAGTGGATTTCGATTGGTCGACAATCTTTGGGCGTTCAACCCACGCATTATTGTCTTCAAGTAAAGTTAGTAATATATATGTCAAAAGAATATAGACACACATTACCTTTTTCTGGGGTATCTGGAGTTGATACAGCAGGTCTGATACTTGATATCATGGGCGATGCTGATGTTGGCTTAGACAGTGGTGCCTTGACATTTGAACTAACTGACTCAACAACTAAAGAATCGAATGTTAATTATGGATTTTATGTTCGTATTAACATTTACCAGATTTTGGACTATTTAATTTACTGGAGCTCTGGACGGGAGTTGTTAACGTCGAATGGTTTTCTTCATCGTTTTCTGTATCAGCTTGTTCGTCTTCAGAGTCGCTCTTTCCTATTATGAAATTGAGTACCGTCTGGCAACTTTTATGCAACTCTGTTTACCATAAAACTCGTCTGTTCTAATAGCATACAACTCCTCCTCTTTTTCTAAATCTAATTCATCATATAATCCTTCGTCTTCTTCAAAGTCTGGCTCATGGTTATATTCAACATAATACTGAATGGTATCTTTCAAATCATTAACGCGATCGGGTTCAAGGTGATCGTTTTCAAGCAATCTCAAAATCAGTTCCAATCGGTTTATATGGTATTTTCTTCTCTCGTTTAATCGTTCCAATTCTGCAACCTTTTCAGCACGTTGCTGATCTGCTTTTTTATTTCCACGCTTGGAACTTGCTAGTTGTTCGATTTCGAACTCTTCAGTTTCAATTTGTCTCGAAAGTTCATCGACAGCATTAGTAACGAATTCACAAGCGTCTGCCTTTTCTTTGTCTTTTGGATCCAAGCGTTCTTTTTGTAAAAGCCCTTCCTTAGAAAAGGCCTTTGTCTTCATTTCTTTTTCAACTTGTTTAAATCGTTCCATTTGAGATTCAATCAGTCTTCTATTTTCCATTAATGCTCGTTTGTCTTTAACGTCGTTTGAAGCCAGCCAAGTTTTTATCTGGTCTCGAAGCCTCTGGAGTTTCTTAATTTCTTTTTTAAGGTCCTGTTCATATTTGTCTTTGAGATTGTTGTTGGAACTGTTTTGAATTTTATCGAATATGCTCTCAGTAGTTTCTACGCCTTCGCTGACTCTCTTTAATAATCTATCGATTTCAGCTAAAAAACAGGAATGGAAAAAAGTGAGTTATTTTAAGCTTGCAAACCATTCTTTCGTTTACATTGTAGTTTTTTCATAGACATTTTCTTAGTTTAAGTATGACTCTAAATCAAGTGAGATAGTCAGTGAGTTTTTTTTTTTTTTTTTTTGTAGAAGAAATTAAAAAAATCTCTGGACAGTCGTCATTTTTTGATTCATGGAAAAAAATGTGGAGCTAAAAATTGACATTAACGTGTTTTCATATTGCTAAAGGAAAGTACGAACTTTTACAACAAACACTGTTATCTGTAATCTCATTGACTCCGGTATTTAAATCGATTTAAGCACACACACACATATATGTAATATACCGTATTTGTCTTCATTGAAATGTTACAACATGATATATACTACAGTTCCCTCATTTGACTATATTTACTACTTTGTTTATTTATAAGAATCTCTTTTTCTAAAGACTTTATAAAAATTAAAGATTTAGGTCATCTTCGTACCTTTTACTATTAGAGTCTCGGATAATAAAATCTTCAATGTACCCGTATAAAAAGTGTCAAAGGATACACTTACAAGTCTTATAAATTGGAATCTATGAGTGAGATCTATGAGTGAGAGAAATGACATGCAGCTTAAGATAAATACAAGAAGTTGTGTTTTACGGTAAGCATTTATTTTTTAATCAGTTGTTCTTTCTTTCTATCACCAGCTGATTTTTCTTGTGTCATTACCAACCTGTTGGATTTATGATAGCAACTGTTGGTCGTGTTGGTAACAAATTGAACATGCTCAAATTTCTCCTTGCATAGTGATTCCCACTGGAAGAATTATTAAATTATGAAAAGGTTCAATTCCAAAATATAACCCCTCCTCTATATTTTTGAACATGAGACACGTATAGAGGCGTCCCTAATCTATCTATAATTTTAGAATTCCGAATAAGATTTTGATGTGAGTGATCTTAAAAGAGTCAGGTTTGTTTATCAAGAGTCTGTGTGCAAAATTTGTTTACAACAACAATAAGAGCGTCTGTTTGCAACAAACCAAACCGTAACACAAAAGTAAATCCAGGGTCTTTTTAATTGAAAAATTTCGCGCAAGTAGTATTTGGTAACTATTAAGACATGTGTTAGTTTAATAAAGAGAAAAAAAAAGAAACAGAAAATTGCAACTTTAAAAGGCAAGTAATTTTTTTTTCGAAAAAAAAATCGTGACTACTTTGACAGAGTGGATTTGCTCGGGACCGATTGTTGCCTCTAATGGTAGGTAGATCAAACTTTACCTCGCCAATAGATACGGCTCATCTTTTTTCTGAAAGCAGCAGAAACTCAAATAAATATAAAGCATGAAGTTTTTTTCTTTTCTTTTCCCTTCTTCTTTGTAATATACACCAGCGCACAATCAATGTTATCTCGTATTGCTGTTAGATCAAGGGGGGCTATTACACGCTTACCTACACAACGTCTTGTCGCTCCATTAAGACAACAACCTACTAAATCCTTTGCTCGTTTCCAGCATTCTTCTAAGCCTGCCCTTGCTAAACTCGCTCCACTTGATACCTTCCCTCGTCGTCATCTTGGCTCTCAAGGTGGTGATGTTGACCAAATGTTAAAGCAACTCAATGTGAAAAGTATCGACGAATTACTCGCCAAAACTATTCCTGCAGCCATTCGTTCACCTAAAGCATTGAATATCGGCAGTGGTGTTCCTGAACGTCAATTACTCACACGACTCAAGGAAATTGCCTCCAAGAACAAGATTAACCGTTCTTACATTGGTCAAGGCTATACTGACACTGTCGTTCCTAATGTCATTTTGCGTAACATTCTCGAGAACCCAGCATGGTATACTCAAGTAAGTATTTTTTATTTTATTTTTCGGAACTGTAAAAAAAGGGATTGTGAGAAAAATTGACTGGTTTTTATTTTATCAAAGTATACCCCTTATCAACCTGAAATTGCTCAAGGTCGTTTGGAATCTCTTTTGAATTATCAAACTCTTGTTTCCGATTTAACTGGTTTACCTATTGCCAATGCTTCTCTTTTAGATGAAGGTACTGCCGCTGCTGAAGCTATGTTGATGTGCTGGCAAGGCGCCCGTCGCAAGAAGAATCTCTTTGTTGTCGACGAAAACTGCCACCCTCAAACCATTGCCTGTTTAAAGACACGTGCTGAATCTTTCAACATTGAAATCGTTGTTGCTGATACCTTACACTATAACTTTGAAGAAAACAAAAAGAACCTCTGTGGTGCTTTATTACAGGTAAAAATAACACATGTGAAAGAGTGAAAATTTCTTTTATGTATTTATTCTTTTTTTTTTGTGTAGTACCCCGATACCCGTGGTTCCGTCAAGGATTATGAACAATTAACTGCTGCTATTCACGCTGCTGGTGGTCAAGTTGCCGTTGCCACTGACTTGATGGCTTTAACCATCCTTAAGTCTCCTGGTGAATTTGGTGCTGATATTGCTCTCGGTAACTCTCAACGTTTCGGTGTTCCTTTAGGTTTCGGTGGTCCTCATGCCGCCTTCTTTGCCTGTAAGGATGAACATAAGCGTCGTATGCCTGGCCGTATCATTGGTGTTTCCAAGGATGCTGATGGTAACAACTGTTATCGTCTTGCTCTTCAAACCAGAGAACAACACATTCGTCGTGAAAAGGCTACCTCTAACATCTGTACCGCTCAAGCTCTCTTAGCTAACATGGCTGCTATGTATGCTGTCTATCATGGCCCCGAAGGTGTCAAGGCTATTGCTCAACGTATTAACAACTTGACTGCTGTCTTGGCTGAAGGTGTTCGTAAGTCTGGTTATTCCATTGAAAACGACGGTAACTTCTACGATACTTTGGCTATTAAGGTCGGTAACTCTAGTGCTGTTCTCCAAAAGGCCGCTTCTGCTGGTATTAACCTTCGTGCCATCGACAATAACACGATTGGTGTCACCCTCGACGAAGCTGTTACTCAACAAGAACTCGAAAAATTGATCAACGTTTTCCAAAAGGAAGGTGCTGCTCCCTTATCCATTGAAGAACTTTCTGCTGCAGTCAATGTCGACGTCAAGACCTTCCCTAAGCAGCTCGAACGTACTTCTTCTTACTTGCAACATCCCGTCTTCAACTCTTACCACTCCGAAACCGAAATGCTCCGTTACATCCACCACCTCGAAAGTAAGGATCTTTCTTTAGTTCACTCCATGATTGCTCTTGGTAGTTGTACTATGAAGTTGAACGCTACTTCTGAAATGATTCCTGTGACTTGGCCCGAGTTCTCCAACATCCATCCTTTCGCTCCTGTTGAGCAAACAGAAGGTTACCTCAAGATGCTCGATGAACTTGCTGATGACTTGAAAGAAATTACGGGTTTTGAAGGTGTTTCTCTTCAACCTAACTCTGGTGCACAAGGTGAATATGCTGGTCTTCGTGTCATCCGTGCCTACCACCACGCTCGTGGCGATACCCAACGTAACGTTTGTTTGATCCCCATTTCCGCTCACGGTACCAACCCTGCCTCTGCTGCTATGTCTGGTATGGATGTTGTCATCGTTCAATGTGACAGTAAAGGTAATTTGGACATGGAAGATTTGAAGGCCAAGGCTAAGAAGTACAAGGACAGATTGGCTGCTGTCATGATCACCTATCCCTCCACCTTTGGTATTTTTGAAGCTGGTGTCTCTGAGGCCTGTAAGGTTATCCACGAAAACGGTGGTCTCGTCTACCTTGATGGTGCCAACTTGAACGCTCAAATCGGTTTGACTAAGCCTGCTGAAATTGGTGCTGATGTTTGTCACATGAACTTGCACAAGACCTTCTGTATTCCTCACGGTGGTGGCGGACCTGGTATGGGCCCCATTGCTTGCACTAAGGAACTTGAACCCTATCTCCCTGGTCACCCTACCATTGCTTGTGGTGGACAAAACGCCATTGGTCCCGTCTCCGCTGCTCCTTATGGCTCTGCTTCCATCTTGCCTATTTCCTGGGCTTACATCAAGATGATGGGTGGTGAAGGTCTTACACAAGCTACCAAGCTTGCTATTTTGAACGCCAACTACATGGCCAGTCGCCTTCGCGAACACTATGATCTTGTATACACCAACGAAAATGGCATGTGTGGTCACGAATTCATTGTCGATATCAGACCTTTTGCTGAACACGGTATCGAAGCTATTGACATTGCCAAGCGTCTTCAAGATTACGGTTTCCACAGCCCTACCATGTCTTGGCCCGTTACCAACACTCTCATGATTGAACCCACTGAATCTGAAGGCAAGGCTGAACTTGATCGTTTCTGTGACGCCATGATCTCTATTCGTAAGGAAATCCAACAAGTCGTCGATGGTAAGTTGCCTAAGGGTAACAACATGCTTAACCGTTCTCCCCACTCTCTTCAAACCTTGATGGCTGATAAATGGGATCGTCCCTACTCTCGTGAAGTTGCTGCTTTCCCCGCTCCCTATCTTCGTGAAAAGAAATTCTGGCCCTCTGTCTCTCGTGTAGATGATGCCTATGGTGACCGTAACTTGATGTGTACTTGTCCCTCTCCCGAAGAATACATGGAGTAGAAGAAATAACAACCAACTAACAAACAAATTATATGTATCTTTTTAAATGTATTATAGTAGACTCTTAATAAAATGTTATATCCAAAAAAAAAAAAACAGTTATTTGAACTTGTCCCAATTTATTTTTCGTATTTCTTTTTTACTCAATATATTTTCCTCCACATGTATAGGTACAGCAGACGGTCTATGTAATTAAATAAGTTTATAGTTTAATGAGTATATAAAAACGTACCTTCCGTGAGCGCATTGAAAAGGGAAGTTACAAGTGGCTAATTTTTGTATTAGCTGTTCGCATTGGGTAACTGATAACTCATCATTGAACATAATAGCACCTATAGTTCCAAATAAATAAACTATAACTTTTTGATCTTTTTTTACATTACTTCGACATGCTCTTGATTTTAATATCTCTATCAAGCCATGGGGACAAGTCTTACTTTTCATCAGCTCATCACTCTGGTCCAATAGCCAATACAAATGATCGCAAATAATTGACTTTAAGACGTTCGGATGGGTGACAGATCGATCCACAACATGCTTGGGCAACTGTGTAACATACAATACAGACTTTTGTTCAGAAAAGTGAGGTGATGTATCCTCCGTACTAAAAAACCGTGATTGCTGGGACGATAACACTGATGTTTTCGGCACAAAATGAATGCCCCAGTTTCTAAAATTTTCTACAATGTCTTTGCTCGTTAATAACTGAAACTCTTTTGCATTGACTTGAATAGGAATAGTGGGTTCTAATGTAAACACAGATTTCATATTTCGTAGCATTTCCTCCAGCTTGATCCTTTCATCTGCAGCATGCTGGTCGATCAGTATCATTTTTTGGGTATCTAGAAGTTTAAGGATGATGAATTTCTTATCCGCCTGCCCTAGTACTTTAATGTGGAGTAAATCGCTCTTCGAGAGCTTTATAGGTTTCTTTAGTGTTGGTAATAGTGTTCTAAATAAGTTACTGTTATTGAGATTTTGCTTTGGTGTATCTGGTAAGTGATGTAGTTTGGCCCTTTTTAAGTGACTTCTGTCAATTTTATTGACAGCCGGCGTGTTTGGTAGTTGATCAGATGAGAATCTAATAAAAAAGTAAAATCAATATGTAAGAGGGGATCACCTTTTTGATCTAACATACGAATTGCCTGTTTTGGGATCGATATAAAGCATAGTTTCTGTATCAGCGTTCCACCATGGCAAGTACTTTGAGGAATATCCTGAGATAGTGCTTGTAGTCTTATGGCTAATGACAGATGCAGGGATAGACGGAGAGTGTCTAAGGTATGGATCATTTTGATGGTTTGAAACAGAGGTTTCTGACTGCACCCTCTTTTTCCCTTTATGTTGCTCTGTCAAAGTAAAGCCTGCAATTTTCAAGAGCTTTTGAACATACTTTTTTAAGAGAGATACAACGACTTCGTACGAAGAAAATTGAGACAGTAGTTCCAAATACATATAAAGCTCATAACTGCTCCATTCATTGCATGAGAGTTTTATAAGGTATATAGGATACTTTTTTATGAAACGATCTAGCATGTACAGGTATATTAACTCTATTTTTGTTCCTCAATAATGCCTCTTACCTTCTCTAGCTTTCTTTCCCCCCTATATTAGCGTAAGTTTAATGTTTTACTGCTGCAGTAAGTCTGACTACTATTTACCTTGGTGTCCAATAAATTACTAGTATTAAAAATATCAGAAACTATCTTGTACAATTCATTGTCACTAGGAGCAATAAAATTGTTTAGATCTACAAAGTGAAAAGAAAGTTCAATAAGTGCCTGATTGTCAAAAAAGTACTATTCGGTATATACATATAAATTGACGAGACTATTGAAATAGAAATGTTAGTCATATCCATATATCTCTTTTTTTAGAGTGTCCTGACCTTGTTAGGATAGCTTTGGGTGGATATAAAGCCTTCAACTGTCACATTTCCTTCTTGAATAGCTAGCATTTGAAGTTGCTATGGCAAATATTATGCCTCTTGATACTTGGGAATATCTCAATAATATGGTCGTTACCTTGGCACCATCTATCCCAAACAATTGCTTAAATGCTTCGAAACTATTATTTGCCTTTGACATGTCAGTTGATTTAAGAAATGCAAAAATCTTGGTGTGACAAGCTTACTTTTTTCACAATCAGTATCTTATTATTGCGACTCTTGTCAATCAATGTGAAATTAATGTAATGGAAGCACAACGCAAAAGTTGTAACTAGACGCTTAATTGGTTCGAGAGCAATAATGTGCTGGTATTCGGTGGCTGCTTTTCTACGACGAACTGGGTACTTTGTAATAAAGTAAGTTACAGATCAAAAGTTCAAATTATACAATACCTTGTAAAATAAATCTTTTACAATGACACTTGTGCCTGGTCTACTTTTTTGTGTATATTTTGATTGGCCAATCTCCCCTATCAATTTACCATCCTGGTGTCATGCATTAAAATATATTCACCTGGAAAATAGGCTTCAGTGCTTACTCTCCATATACCCTCATATGTTTCGCCTGATAGATAATATCTTGATATAATTTGTGTTGTAGACTCGTTCACAATAGCAGATAAAGCTGTTGTTGCTCATATGGTTAAAAAGATAAAAGAGATAAATGAACGCCTTAAAGTTTACCTTCTCCTCGAAATCCAAATGATTGGATGTGATTTATATCTGATAATGTATGACATTTCGATGTTACTATGCTCAAATATGTAATTACATGTCTTGTCTCAAAAATTTTATTATTTTTTTTTTTTTTTTTTTTTTTTTTTTTTTTTTCAACTCACCATGCCTTTGACCTATTTTATGCAAATTTTGTATACCATATCCATTATCATTAACTTGTAAGCTAAATTTCTCAGCGTCCACCATAATTTCAATAACAGATGCTTTTGCGTCAATTGCTTTTTACTGGTTTTATTAGATTGTTCAACTCATTGCTCTCAATGACATTACCATTGTGTATGAGTTCTTTTATACATTGAGTTAATGAACTAATAACTACGGAACTATACCCATATGGTATTCAGTATAAACGTAAAAAAAGAACAATAAAAAGCCAAAAACTCACGATCTTAGTTTCTGAATAACACTGTTATCAAGCAGTTGGATATTATCCTTGCTAGACATTATTTTAAGAATCAAAAGAAAGAAAAACAAAATGGGGTGGTGTAAGTCACAAATCAATAGAAGAAATTAAAAGGCGGCTGGTATAGTTTATTAAATGTAAAGCTATTATTTATTAATTAAGGTAGTTATAACAAGGTTTTTGAATGCATTATACAATGGGTTTTATTATTCTTCAACAGAAGGTGACGATAGCCTTAATTGATCAACAATTTGCTCGATTTCCTTGGTTTCATCTCCTTGTTTCAATTTGACAGATTCGCAATTACCTGGGAGAGACGCGCCTTCTTCGATACTGGAGATCGATGAAAGTCTTTCTGAAATAGGCTTGTATTCTGAACTATTTCTGGGTGACTCATTGTCTTTATCGCCTCCGTCTATGGCAAGGTCATGGCTTGCTTTCTTATAAGAGTACTGAGTGTTATACTGAAACTGATTGTTCAAACTGTTTTTTATGTTGGTATCATCTATTTTTTCGATTCCCATTTCATCTGCTTTTGTAATAGCTACATTCACTCTCTACAACACAAAAATTTCTTAGCAAAATCACTTTTCACAAACGTTTTTATATTTACCATAGCTAATCTATATTCAAAATCGAAATTTGTATAGCTCAAGACTTTCTCCCAAAACATTCTAGCTCTGGATTTTTGATCCAAGTTCCATAATGTCATTCCTACCTCCCTAAAGTAAAAAAAAAGGTCAAAACTTTTTGCTAGCATAGAAGAAGTGTTATTTTTACCAATAAGCATAAGGGACTATCCATTTATCCGCTACAATCTTGTCCTTATGATCAATTATCCAATTCAAATGTATAATAGACTCGTAATGTCTTCCCATAGAGTTCAAAATCGATGCTTTTATCAACAAAAGAGCACCTCTCTGGTCATAATATTGAGGTGGAGGGGTCTCAGGTAAAAGCTCCTTTGTACGGATTTCATATTCCAACTTTTCTGCTTCTAGAATTCTGCTCAAAGCATAATCTGTCAATGCCAAATTTTGCTCCAACTGAACTGGGTCCATGAAACCATACGCGTTGAACAAATATAAATATTCCAGTGCACACATAGTCATATCCATATCTTGATATCCGCTAGCTTGAAAGAGCTGTATTTTTCGCGAAATGTATTTTTCAATATCTCGTGTATTAGAAGTATCGTTCTTATTTTGTTCAATCAACTGTGGAATCTCTGCAAATGTCAAAATAGCCTCAGTTCGACGGCCCATCATATCCAAGCAAGCACCGGTGAGATAGCGCAAAATCACAGTAGACCAGTACTTTTCTTCAAAAAGCCTATCAAAGACTGCACTGGCGTCTTCCCAATTATTTTGCATCATGTAGTTAAATCCTATTTCATAACTACAAATATGAAAGAGCTCTACTTCTACCCATTCATTTTTACTTGTTTCCATAGCATACACAAATGACTGATTTGAAAGGCTTAGGTTTCTGGCTAGTCTGGAAGTACGGCCAGCAAAATACAAAAAGATAGAAGAGTTTGGGTATATTTTTTGAGCGTCTAGTAGAGTTTCTATGGCTGGTTGCGTATATTCACTTGACAAAATTTGCGGACATAGACTTGTTAGTGTAGTGTAGTAAGCTAAGAGCATGAGCGATGACATAGTAGATCGAGCTCTCCTTCCTTCGACACATAGTTTCAAAAGAGCAAAACCTAAATGTTTATCGGCTTTCCACCCGAATACAGAGACAGTACGGAGGATTTTTTTAGGAAGTGATGACAGAACTAAATGAACAGTACCGATTCCGAATTGTACCCCTGATATGGTATCCCCGTCGATGTATTCATTATGTAACTGACCAGTTCTTTTGTACTCTTGCCAAACAATACTATAGCTTGCGTATGCTATTATGAAATTAACGACTATCATAAATACGATTGCTTTCAGAACTTTACCTCTTTTTAGATTGAGCCCACATTTGATGTATCCACTTACATTTTCTTGAAGCAAATAAAGAATGGCCATCTGTAAGCATGATTCTGCCCTGACTACATGTGCTCTTAATACACCATTAGGAATTGTGTTCACTTTATGAGTCTCTAAAGCTCTAGGTTTGACTGGGGTGACATTAGTGGGGATACCAGTTCCCCGAGACATACGGATTGAGTTGTAGTATGACGAAATATATTGAAAAACCACATCTCCTACATTTCGTTTTGTAGCATTATCTATTTGTGCTGTTGCAAGCGTGTAGGTAGACATCAAAACCTTCAATGCGTCTTTAGTTGCTCTTTGACTGTTTGTCTATATAGATAAAGTGTTACAGCACTTTTTTAGTTGAGGTTGTGTATGCGTATGTTACCATGATAGCTATTGTTTGAAACTAAGTTAATAAATGATCGGCACTCCAGAATAATTTTCAAATTACCTTTCAAGAATGCCATTGACCCTAATCCTAGTGCATAAAGTGGATCACTAAACGAATAATAAGATCTTCTATTCAAATGCATTTCGATGATATTTTACCTTTTAGCGTGTTGCTCGAACAAGCTCTTTGCTTTCATAAAGCGATTGTTAAATAAGTGATTGATCGCTTTCAATGCGACTTCATCTAGGGGAGGTAATGTCAATCGCATATTTCGGAAACACAATTATATGTAATTACCTGCTTTCTCCTGTTCACGTGGCGTTAAGTTGTTGGATGGAACGGTTTTGCTATCTATTTTATCTAGGACAATGGCGTTTGCTGAACAAGATACCATTTCCTTTTTAACATGTTTGATGCCATGTTCTAATTCGTAGTCGACAATAACAGCGTCTTCTCGCTTCATTATTACAGGCTTTTTGATGGTCGAGTATCTGTTGCTGTTATCTGTTATAACTGACAAATTTTTAATTTCATGAGACCGTTTCTTTTGCTGCTCATAGTTTTGTTCAATAAGAGATGTTTGAAGGGCACTTATTACAAGACCCAACTCGAGTGAAGGTATGTGATTCTGGTCGCTGTCAAGTGTACTGAGACTTGAGCGGCTGCTTAGTGTTTCTGAGTTGGACATTTCATTTAATGTTTCGACGCTCTCTTTTACTTGTAAAACTGCAGCTTCTGTGTTTATCGAAGTCATGTATATTATACGAGGAGAAAGAAAATGGTGTAAAATAGTGCCATTTTTCGAATATATAGAGCTAATATATATATATATATAAAAAAGAAAAATATAAAAATAAGGAGTAGATTAAGACTGTTGCATCTTTTCTTTAAGGAGGTAATTTTCGTTTTCTTCCTCTGTTACTGAATATAGAATATATCAAAAAACTCCCCAAATTACCGAGAACTTATGCCTTTTTCCTTACAAAATGGTTTAATAAGTATATTTTTGTATAAAGTACAATCCTTTAATCAAAAGACACTAATTAAACTTAAAGAAATAGAAACGTATTGTCTTTGGTTTTATTCTTTCACCCCTTATAAATAATTCATACTGTATACAATAAATCCATATATAGAACACAGCATTGTACATGAATATATCTTTACAAGCATAAGTTATAACTTATTGGAATACTCCTTGTATTATAGCTGAAAAATGTTTTTTTGCCTTGCGAATTAGATTCTCCCTTAAGTAGAAAAATACATGAAAACAGTCGATCGATGATGTTGCTAAAGATTTTACAGCACTATTAAAAGTGCAAGAAAAGCTGTTTGCGAGAGTACACTTTTTTTCTTCGCTTCCCTCAACCTTAGTACCCTGAGGTTGTCAGAAAAGGAAAGTGGATTAGGTAATGCTTCGGGTAGATTGCTTTCTGTCATTAGGGTTACCTTCCTGTGTAGCTATTCAGGAAAGATTGGATTTGTGGTCCATTTATTAAATCTGTACTAGTTAAAAAACTTTCTAGAATAGATTTTATTCGCTTACAACCGGTGCGCCACGAATCTATCCGCTAATTAAACAAAAGTAATAGACAACACTACTGCTTGACAAAAAGTAAAGGGGGTTGTACGTACTAAGTTTAAGTGTTTGACAGGCATACTCCTATAAGTTTCTCCTCATGAATCCAATATTCCAGTATATGTTCAGTTAACCCTAGCTTTTCTTCTCACCCTGTCTAAAAATAGCTATTTATGGGATGAGCTCGTGTCGAATATATGATCTTCTAAACGTCACTTTACTATGTGCACGATATCCCTTGTATTCTAACTACTTGCTTGACAACGCTCATGTTAATATTCGTTTCCGTTATGAGTAATATGAAAGATGAATAAATTCTCAGGTCTAAGCCCCCATCTACGACCAATGGTCAAAAGTGCTCATTTACTCAAGTCCCTGCATTCGACCAACTAATTTCTAGAAGCATCTCAAGTCATATACTAAATAAGAAAAAGCCAAAATATAATAAGCTCGCCTATGTATATATGTATATAACAGTTACTTTAAGAAAAGAGCAGTGGCCAGATTCAAGTATACATTATCAACTAAAGTGATTAAATTAAGCATAATGTAGTTGGTAATGTTCTTTGTTGTTTTTGAAAATGACACATTGAAGAGTTGTTTTTTCTCCCCCTACTAGTTCTCGTTGTCATGGTCGCAGTTGCTAGGTAAGATGAAACAAACAGTTGACCAACTTATTCTCTGGATACATCGGAGAATGTTTGCGTTTCCTACAGCTGCTCACGAGCTTAAACCCTTTGCGAAGGCAATCTCAGATTGTCCTAAGTGGAACCAGGCAGTTGTCAACATACCGATTAAAACATATTTCTATATATTCAAAGGTTTTCGGAATACCGGTAAAGGGCTGGTAAATTAGGGATAGGTCTTCTTTTTTTTTCTAATAAATGGCTTGGATATCCCGCCCAACAAGGGTCAATGTGAATGCACCTGCCAAAAGATAGTTAATCGACCGCAGCGTATGGTAGAAGAGGAAGGCGATAAACTGCTCTTAATAGCTGAGGTACATAAACATATGATACTACATCTACTAGCCGATCTTCATAGAAATGCAACGTGTTAACATATGATTGAATCTGGAGTTCCTGGTGGTGTAACTTGACTTGTAAAATCTTAGGCTGTTTTATCAAGTGATTTAAGTACCACCTTCCCCATTTTTTTTTTTTCGCTTGCAAAAATATCACTTTTCTGGAAGATGATCTCAATCACGGAAGGTCGCGTTCCATAAGTTGCACAGGTTATCATATGCAATTCATAGTCTACAAACAAACCCATTATTTGTGCAGCCAATCATGTTTATTGATATTCGCCACTTAAATAGAGTTTTTTTTTTTTTTTTTTTTTTTTTTTTCAGAATAACTATTTTTCCTTCCTGTCTTCATATCATGAGTGTAGTTGTAACTGAAAGGCAGCTTGCCAATTTGAAACTATACAAATACTCAAGTATTGATAAATCGTTCTTGACAAGATATGTACTTCGACATTATTATGATTTGGCAATCAAACTCTTCCCCTTAAACATGGCGTAATGTATAAATTTTCTTATTGTTGTTCTTTAGTGCTGACATTTATGAAATGTAGCCCCAATTTGATTACATTAACTGGTTTAATGTTCATGATATTTAATGTATTCCTTGTTTTTATATACAACCCTACCTTAGAAGCTGACGATGCAGGACCCAGATGGATATACTTTTCTTTTGCACTTGGTTTGTGGTTATATTCTACTTTTGATAATGTGGACGGCCGCCAAGCTAGAAGAACAGGTACTTCGAGTCCTTTAGGCGAACTATTCGATCATGGATGTGATGCGCTCAACACATCCTTTGGTTCTATTGTGCAAATGTCAGCTCTCGGCTTGGGCCATACAAAGGCTGCTGTTGTTATTTTTGTCATTGCCACAACTGGGTTCTATCTTTCAACCATTGAAGAATATCATACAGGTACTTTGTATCTCGGCTATGTAAATGTTCCTACCGAAGGTGTATGTCTTCTGTGTATCATGTATATCATGTCAGGTATTTATGGTCCTGGCATTTGGAAAACTCAATTGGGCGATATTATGCAAAGTTTGCCATCCCCACTAAAGACTATGACAGCACTTGATGCGTATATCTGGTTTATTGGGCTTATGTTTTTGTTCACTCATGTGCCTGTGTGGTATGTATTGGGAGATAGGGGAAATGTAAAGGATTATTACTAATGGTTATTACATAGTTTTTATAGAATGTATGTAGCATGTAAAGCAAAAGGGAAGCCATTTTTACAAAGCATGCTGTACGATAATTGGCAAATCACTATTTTTACACTTTCCTTTTATTTATGGGTTACTTCACCTTATTCGTTCGTTCTTTCACACCAACATTATGCTCTCTATTTACTCACTGTGGGTGTAGTGTTTGGTCGAATCTGCTCAAAGATCATCTTGGCTCATCTTACTAAATCACCCTCTCCTCTACCGACTGGCTTATTGATTCCGATCCTAGTTGGTTCTATCATAGCCAATTTACCTCTCTTCACTAATATGTAAGTTACACTCAAACATGCTCGCATGATATATTGACTAATCTATTCTATCAACAGTAAACCTATTTTTACCCCTCAAACCGAATATATCTACTTGATTGGGAGCTTTTTACTATGCAGCGGATTATACCTTAATTGGGTCATTAAAGTGATAGATAGCATCTGTACCTATCTTGGAATCCGTTGTTTGGTAATCCCCGATCAACATGCTAAACGTCAATAGTTTAGCCTATCAAACAATTAGAATGTAAATAAATCGAATCGATACGTGTAATAAGATTTACTGCTGCTATCTTTTGATGGGGCATAACCTTTGAGCCTAGAGTAAGGAAACTGGAGAGTGGGGGACTTCCTGTTTGAATAGCAGACAAATGTAATACAGTTTTTGTGAATTTCTTCCCTGCTGGTGTTGTTGAGACACAGTGTGACTGCCTTAACGATTTCTAAGTCTTTTGGTTCGTCTGCTGCGCGGGCAAGAACCCACCACTGGCACTAAAAAAATATTTTTTCTTTTTTTACGTATTTCTATTTTCTTTATTGATCTTTGTCTTATAGCCATTCGACATTGATTACGTCCTTTCTCTGTTTTTTCTTTTTTTGTGCGTGTTTAACCTGATAAATGTCACAATTTTAGTGCCAAAACTAACCATTTCATTAGTTGTCAAAAGCATATAATTATCGTTTTTGCTCTCATCTGAATATAAAGCAGTACTCTTTTGTCGATTTAGTTTATATTTCATCCTTTTTCTTGTTAATAAAGTAGAAATTCAATCGTTATTATCAAATGACAGACATTATGGACGATAGCTATCAAATGGCAGAAAATGGTAAAAAATAGACATTCTTCAGTTAGGCTCGAATAAAACTAAAGATTTTCCTCATAGAATATTTCGTCCCTGACGATGAAATGTATGACGACGAGCCCATTACGTACGTAGATCAGAATAATACCTTTTTGTCACAGAATACTTAGAGTTTGATATTTTAGTCAAGAAGATTGTTGGACAGTTATTCAGTCATTTTTCGATGAAAAAGGCCTTGTAAGACAGCAATTGGATTCTTTTGATGAATTTGTGCAAAACACCATGCAAGAACTAGTGGATGAAAACTCCAATCTTGTACTTCAGCACGTTGGTGGTGATGGCGACGTTACTGTAACTATCCCAATCTACAAACACGGGCAGTATCAATTAATGCTTTTTTTTACTAGAAACGATATATTATTGATTTCGGTCAAATTTATTTGTCAAAGCCTACTATGACAGAAGCTGATGGTAGTACTCAGCCTATGTTTCCTCAAGAAGCGCGTATTCGTAATCTGACGTTAGTACAAGTCGACAATATGTGATTTAAGGTGGCTAATTCTTTTTTCTTGGATAGTTATGCCTCACCTTTATACGTTGACATGAGCAAAAGAACACAAATCGCAGTTCCTTACGATCCAAACAATCCCAATAGAAACCCCAATGATCTTTTCCAAGATGAAAGAGGTTCTGAAAACGCACCAATGACCAAAGTGTTTATCGGCAAGGTACACTATGTATATTTTTTTACAAGAATATGTGTATACTGAAGCGTTTTCTACTTAGGTTCCTATTATGTTGAAATCTACTTATTGTGTACTTCACGACATGAAGGAGAGCGATTTAAACGACTTGAACGAATGTTCATTTGATATGGGTGGTTATTTCGTCATTAACGGTTCTGAAAAAGTATTGATTGCTCAAGAACGTATGGCAACAAACACTGTATACGTTTTCTCCAAAGCACCACCTTCCAATGTTCAATACACAGCGGAAATTAGATCTCAACCTGAAAAAGGCTCAAAGAACGCTTCACCACTCTTTATCAAAATGTTAAGACCTTCTTCTGAACGTGGTACAGCTGGTCAATGTATCCGTGCTGCTTTGCCTTACATTCGTTCCGAAGTTCCTGTTGTTATTGTTTTCAGAGCTTTAGGTCAAGTAGCCGATAGAGATGTATTGGAACACATTTGTTACGATCCCAACGATTACGAAATGTTGGAGCTTTTGAAGCCTTCAATTGAAGAAGCTTTTGTTATTCAAGATCAAGATGTCGCTTTAGATTTTATCGGTAAGAGAGGTACTACTGTTGGTGCTACGAGAGACAAGCGTATCAAATATGCTTCTGAAATTCTCCAAAAAGAATTACTGCCTCATGTTGGTACCGCTTATAAGACAGAGACGCGTAAATCATACTTCTTTGGTTATATGATTCACCGTTTGCTATTGGCTGCTCTCGAACGTCGTGAACTGGATGATCGTGATCACTATGGTAAAAAGCGTATGGATCTTGCAGGTCCTTTAATGGCCGGTCTTTTCAGACTGTTGTTTAAGAAACTTACGAGAGATGTTGCTAAATATTTGCAAAAGTGTATCGAATCTAGCAGAGAGTTCAACTTGACACTTGCTGTTAAATCCAACACAATTACAAACGGTCTCAAGTATTCTTTGGCTACTGGTAATTGGGGTGATCAAAAGAAAGCTATGCAATCCCGTGCTGGTGTGTCTCAAGTATTGAACAGATATACCTTTGCATCTACATTATCTCACTTGCGTCGTTGTAATACGCCCATTGGTCGTGATGGTAAGATTGCCAAACCTCGTCAATTACACAACACCCATTGGGGTCTTGTCTGTCCTGCTGAAACACCCGAAGGTCAAGCATGTGGTCTCGTTAAGAATTTAGCCCTTATGTCTTATATCTCCGTTGGTTCATCAGCTACGCCATTAATCATGTTCTTGGAAGAATGGGCTATGGAGAACTTGGAAGAATTAAGTGCAAACAGTATTGCTGATGCTACCAAGGTCTTTGTCAACGGTGTCTGGATTGGTATTCATCGTGACCCTGCTGACTTGATCAATTCTTTAAAGAGCATGAGACGATCTGTTGATATTTCTCCTGAAGTCAGTATCGTCCGTGATATTCGTGACAAAGAATTGAGAATGTATACAGATTCTGGACGTTGTTGCAGACCCCTTTTCTTGGTTGAAAATCAGCAACTGAAGTTGACCCGTGAACATCTTTACAGAATTCAAGACCCTGAAATGGGTTACGGCTGGCAAAATTTGATTGCTGAAGGTGTTGTTGAATATGTGGATGCTGACGAAGAAGAAACGGCTATGATCTGTATGACACCCGAAGACTTGGCCGAGTCTCGTATGACATCTACTTACGGCGCTCCTCTTCAAGAAACTCGTGATTTAGCTAGTCGTGTCAAGTCTCAAACAAGCAGCTACTCTCACACATGGACTCACTGTGAAATTCATCCTAGTATGATTCTTGGTATTTGTGCTAGTATCATTCCTTTCCCAGATCACAATCAATCTCCTCGTAACACATATCAATCTGCTATGGGTAAGCAGGCTATGGGCGTCTATCTCACTAACTTCCAAACACGTATGGATACACTTGCAAATATTTTGTACTATCCTCAAAAGCCGCTTACAACAACAAGATCTATGGAATTCTTACGTTTCAGAGAATTGCCTGCTGGTCAAAATGCCATTGTCGCTATTTTATGTTACTCTGGTTATAACCAAGAAGATTCCGTCATTATGAATCAAAGTAGTATCGATCGTGGTCTTTTCCGATCTCTCTTCTTCCGTACATACATGGATGCCGAAAAGAAGGCGGGTATGATGTTCATGGAAGAATTTGAAAAGCCTACTCGCGAAAGCACTTTGCGTTTGAAGCACGGTACTTATGAAAAGTTAGAAGACGATGGTTTGATCGCGCCTGGTACGCGTGTATCTGGTGATGATATTATTATTGGTAAGACCGCGCCTATACCCGTTGATTCCGAAGAATTAGGACAAAGAACGACGACACACAACAAGCGTGATGCTTCTACACCTTTAAGGTCAACTGAAACGGGTATCGTGGACCAAGTGATGTTAACAACTAACCAAGACGGTTTGAAATTTGTTAAAGTCCGTGTTCGATCTACTCGTGTTCCTCAAATGGGTGATAAGTTTGCTTCTCGTCACGGTCAAAAGGGTACCATTGGTATGACCTATCGTCAAGAAGATTTCCCCTTCTCCGCCGAAGGTATTACACCTGATTTGATTATTAACCCACACGCCATTCCTTCTCGTATGACTATTGGTCACTTGGTCGAATGTTTGCTTGGTAAAGTGTCTACGTTGTCTGGTAATGAAGGTGATGCCACGCCATTTACCGATGTTACTGTGGAGGCTATTTCACAAGCATTAAGAGCACAAGGGTATCAACAGAGAGGTTTTGAAGTAATGTACAATGGTTTTACAGGTCGTAAATTGAATGCTCAAGTGTTCTTGGGTCCCACTTATTACCAACGTTTGAAGCACATGGTAGACGATAAGATTCACAGCAGAGCAAGAGGTCCTGTACAAATCCTTACCAGACAGCCAGTCGAAGGTCGTTCAAGAGATGGTGGTCTTCGTTTTGGTGAAATGGAAAGAGATTGGTAAGTTAAACCACTTTTTAAGGTAGGATGTTGTTTTTATTAAGTTGTGATAATAGTATGATCAGTCACGGTGTTGCACAGTTTTTGAAGGAACGTCTATTTGACGCATCGGATGCTTATCGTGTCCACGTTTGTGATATTTGTGGCTTGATGGCTATTGCCAATTTGAAAAAGAACAACTTTGAATGCCGTGCTTGTAAAAATAAGACAAGAATTTCGCAAATTCATATCCCTTATGCATGTAAACTTTTATTCCAAGAATTAATGGCTATGAATATTGCACCTCGTATGTTTGTAGATGCTGACTAACAACTATAATATTTGTATCAAAAAAAAAAAAAAATAACAATAAAAAAAAAGGAGTTCCCAATGTTTATACAGTACTAGTAATCAATTTCTTTGCATAGTGAATTAATGTGCAGTTGAAATGGGTGACGTCAACTTGAATTTTTTTTTAGCAGACGAAAAAAAAAAAAGGTGTGGGTTTGGCAAAACAAGGGGATCCCGCTTAAATTAGGAACCCCATATTTTTGTAACTTTTTTTTTTGTTGTTTAGTCCTATTAAAACACAATTGAAACAATGGCTTTCCGTTTGATTTCCAAGAATGCTGCTGCTGGTAATTGACAAATTGACACACTTATTTTTCCAGAGATTAAAAAAAAAAAAAAAATACAACTTTATAGCTGCTATTGCCACCCGCCCTGCTTTAATGAATGCTTCTCGCACTTCTTTGGGTGTTTCTGCGTAAAATATCAAAAACTGTGTTTTTTTTTTATTTGAATGCATGCTAACTATGTTATTCTAGTGTTCGTCATTACACCACTCAAAAAGAAGGTACGACAAAACCATTTTCGAGAAAATAGGATCATATTGATTAATTATTGAATTGATAGTTGAACCCAAGGAAAAGGCCAACAGTATTATCAACTCCCTTCCCGGTAACAGCTTGATCTCCAAGACTGGCTACCTCACTTTGGGTACTGGTCTTGCCACCTACTTGATTTCCAAGGAGATCTATGTTTTCAATGAAGAAACTTTAGTTTTAGTTGCCACCACCGGTCTCTTGGGTGTTCTTCTCAAGTATCTCAGAGAACCTTTCACCAACATGGCTAACGAACATATTGAACGTATCAAGAATGTCTTGGTTCAAGCTCGTGAAGATCACAAGAATGCTGTCAAGGAACGTATTGAAGAAGTTGGTCAAATGAAGGACCTTGTTGATGTTACTAAGGCTCTTTTCGAACTTTCTCGTGAAACTGCTCAATTAGAAGCTCAAGCTTTCGAATTGAAGCAACAAGTTGCTGTTGCCTCTGAAGTCAAGGCCACTCTTGATTCTTGGGTTCGTCATGAAGCCAGTGTTCGTGAACGCGAACAAAAGCAATTGGCTGCTTACTTGATTGAAAAGATTAACAAGGACTTGCAAGACCCCAAGATTCAACAACAAATTCTTGATCAAGCCATCTTAGATGTTCAAAAAATTGCAAAGTCTCATTAGATTCCTTTAAAACTTTTTCTCTTCTTTAATATATATTCTTTTCTTTGTATATCGTCCCTCTCTTTAAAAAAATAAACTTTTTGGTCCAATAATTTGTTTTTTTTTTTTTTTTTTTTTTTTTTTTATTTTTTATTTTTATTCAATGCAAACACTTCATCGAAGGCGATCCTCAAAAACAATTCTTTTACCACGAATATCAACAAATGCTACAATTAATAATTCACAAGTGTACGTGAATGGACAATCGAATTATGTTCGAAGAATGACAGTTCATTTAGCAGACACCACACCTGACTCAACGTATATTTATGGTTATGCGTTGTTATATGGGACTTGTATAGTATTTATAATCTCTTTATATGCTATTATAGGCAGTAAATACATGCCCGATACCAACATTAGAGTAGGCTACCCGTGTTGATGTGTGGATTCGACTAATGACATTTTGTTTCCATTAGATTTTAGACTGGATTAAATACGACGAATATTACTGTTTTCTTATTCCTATTACCGCTATTGTATGGATCTATTGGGTTTTATGGAATTGGATGGGCATGAAGTTTTTCAGGCATAACTAAGGCCTTAATAGCTTTGAAGTTCCAATAAAAACACCACGTCTTTCATAGCCAATGAAGTTTGTTCATTTAAGTTTTTTTGGATCAAATTCTATTTTTGGCAAAAAAAAAAGGATTCATTTTAAACTGCGGGTTCTAGCTCTTTTTTTTTTTTTTTTTTTTTTTTCCTTGATTCAACAATTAAAAGAAATGCTTGAACAATTCAAAGAGACTCAAGCCAGTTCACAACAACAGCAGCAACAAGGCTCTAATATACCTGAATTTGTAAAGAAACTATTTGGGTAACCGTAAAAAGAGAGACTCTAATGATATATTTGTTAACACTAGTCATAGTATGTTGGAAGATAATTTATACCCTCTTATATTTTCTTGGGGAGCAAAAGGCGATACTTTTGTGGTCAGAGATCCTAATGAATTCTCTCGACGTATTTTACCCAAATACTTTAAACACTCCAACTTTGCTAGTTTTGTGCGTCAATTAAACAAGTATGATTTTCATAAGTTAAGGTTACTTGATGATGGTCGACGTCGTTTATATGGAGACCAAGCTTGGGAATTTAAGCATCCCAATTTTAAATATAACAGAAGAGAATTATTAGAAGATATTAAGGTATAACTAACAAAAGCTATTTGATCACAACTAAAGAAGCATATAGAGAAAACCACCAGGAAAGCAACAACAGCAACAACAACAACAAGGATCAACAAAAGATGAATTAACATTATTGGCTAAAAACCTTCAAAAAGAAATCAGTGAATTAAAAGATTCACAGCATAAATTAGTGAATCAAATCAACACATTTGATAAAAAGTACAATACAGTATTAGATCATATGGACAGCTTTAAAAAGAATATGGCGGATCAAGATGCATTAATGAAAGATATTGTTCAATTCATCTCCAATAATAATAACAACGATATGAATTTAAAGAATATTATAAACACATATCAATCATTATCAAATACCAATGAAATACAACTAGATAATATAATTCAACAACAAGCCACTATGATGCCTACTATTATTCAACAGCAACAACCATTAGTCATGATACCACAACAGCAGCAGCAAGTCATAACAAAGAAAAGGAAAAGAGCTTGGACAATACCACCAAGAGTGTTATTAGTGGACGATGATTCTATATTTAGAAGATTATCTACAAGATTACTTCAATTAGCCGGATGTACTATTGATGTAGCTGTGGATGGTATTGAGGCTATTAGAAAGCTTGGTACAGACAAGTATGATTTAGTATTAATGGATATCATGATGCCCAAATTAGATGGTATGTCAGCTACAAGAAACATTAGGCAATATGATACGTGGACCCCTATTATATCTATGACTTCTAATACAACAGATCAAGATATTCAACAGTATTTTATGAGTGGTATGACGGATGTATTAGCGAAACCATTTAATCAAGGTGCTTTGGGGAGTTTATTAGAAAGATATTGTGCTCATTTAGTGATTCAAAGAAGCTATCATCAACCCCAAATTCAACCTCAATTATCACTTTTGGAAGAAGATCAAGATAACCAGCCACCCGATAAAAAAAGATATACCAACAATAGTAGTAGTATATCATCTACTACTACTTCTTTTTTATAATAAATTCATGCATCAAAAAAAAAAAAAAAAAAAAAAAAAAAAAAAAAAAAAAAAAAAAAAGAAAATATCATAACAATAATATATACATAGTATGTCTGAGTAAGTAGTTAGCTGCAATCATAATGTATACACTTGACGCCATTTCAATTTGTTCTTTCTTATTAGTGCATCTAACCTATTATGCAGCAAGGATATTCTTTGTGCAATGATTGACAACTACTGCCTTTCTTTTTTTTTTTTTTTTTTTTTTTTTTTTGGCTTAGCGACATTTATTTTTCAACAAGTGTTACTGTAACTGCGTATTTTCTATCCCTTTTATTCTCTCTCTCTCTTTTTTTTTTTTTTTTTCTCTTCCTCGCCCTTATAAAGTAATAATATGTACATTTTCTATGTTTAGACGTATTAACTTTTTTTAGTTTAGAATGCAGTCCAATAATAGTAGTGGTTATTATCATCATCAACAACAACAACAGCAACAGTACAGTATGGTTCCACAGCAAACACCACCTTTACAGGGAAGACAAATGACTCGAACTACCCAGCAACAACAGTTTCCTCAAGTTATTATGGATAATGGTCAAGATGAACTTGATGATGATGATGATGAAGATGAAAAAAAACCAATGAGACGTTCAGGTCGTCGTAAGATTAAGATTGAATATATTGAAGACAAAACAAGACGTCATATTACATTCTCAAAAAGAAAAGCTGGTATCATGAAAAAGGTAAAAGCAAATAAACCATAGGAGTTAAGCTAAACAGTAACTATAGGCTTATGAGTTATCCACGTTAACAGGTACACAAGTATTATTATTGGTTGTTTCAGAAACAGGTCTTGTTTATACTTTTACTACACCTAAATTACAACCTCTAGTAACAAAACCAGAAGGCAAGAATTTAATTCAATCTTGCTTAAATGCTCCTGATAGCAACTCTATGGAACAACAACCATCCGCGTAAATAGTAATAGTGTATATTTATTTGTCGTACAACAAGTGATTAAAAAAAAAAAAAAAAAATTAAGCTAAATGTCTTGTTGATAAGAATTGTTTGATCTCTTCTTGACGATAAGACTTTAATGTTAACTCAAATCTACTCTTTGGTAGCAGTTGAACATGAACCAGCACCTTATTTCTTCCTTCTGCTTCAACGGCAATAAATTCTTGTCCAATCGACTCAATAATTTCAACAGACCATGAATTACTTAGTCTTTTGCTTAATTTCTTAATTTCATGAACAGAGCATTCAAAAACGCGCTTTTCTTCAAAGGCATAACTAACCCATAACTTTCCAAACTGCTTTGTATCTAGTTTATCTATAAAACAAAAGAGATATGAGTATACATGTTAGACTTTATAAATAGTATGACTATAAACCATGGCTCTATAATTAAATGAATACAGTTAGTCCACGTGCACACAAACGCACTTTATCATCTATACCTCTTCATAATGAATATTATTATTATTACTACTACTGCTATTACTACTTGCAGTTGAGCTAATACTGAATGTCAATTATGTCTAGAAAAGAGTATAGTGCACTTACTGTATTTCCAGCACTGCAGGTGAGTTAGTCGTTGTCTCTCTAAATCGGCCAATATCATTAGGTCTATTAGGATTAATCGACAGCTATATATACAGCATTCAGATACAGTCGCGCTCTTTTTTTTTTTTTTATCATACTTTAGAAATAGATATATCGTCTTGCTCAAGCTCTTTTTCAAATCGCCTGTCTTTAAGCATTGCGAGTAAGCCTTGTGATATCTATTATCGTATATTCATCAATATAAACATGCCTTAGACATATTCTCTGTTGGGTATACGCACTTGTTGCTTCTCAGGTATAGGTGACTTGACATAAGCTTTCAAAATGGGTTCTAACCCTGATAGCCAAATTTTACTCCTTGAAATACATTCCTTAATAGCTTGCAACCCATATATTTGTAAATAATCATCTATTACTAATATCAGAACGCTAGCAAAAAAAAAAAAAAACCAGCAAAATACCTTCTGCATGTTGAATGTACTTTTGTATTTGTTTCATAATATCTGTCTCTGTATGTTGTGTAGACAAATAGCCATACTCTCCCAGCATCCCAAATGCAAATTGCACCATGATAGGTGATAACTTGTACATACTATTCGTTGATAGCAGTTTATAAAGCATATTAACTGCACTTTCTCGAAGTATAAATTCGTTTGTTTCATCCAACAAAACTAATCGATTGTCAAGTAAGATATGGATATAGGGAATAATGATATACTTTACTTTCTTTCAAATGATCACACCGAGCTTGTATATAAGTTTCTTCCAAGTTCTTTCTTGTTTCTGCTAAAATCAATAGCATTGTTTCAACATACCAAGGATCTATTGTTGTATGATACTCTTGAATTCGATTGATTAACCAGTACGCTATCATTGTATTGGTAGGCTTTTGGTCATAATTCTTAGACAGCGCATCAATCATATCAGGGCACACAGTCTCTAATACTTCCTGATCTACAATACTGTCCAAGTTTTCAATTGCCTTTGTAATAATTGTACTGTCATCAGCGGAAGTCTGAATGGCTTTTCCTAAAAGGCTACCATCCAACCATTCTTTTTTCCAAAAGCTTTCATCCACAAAAGACATACCCAATAGGCCTAGATACTTTAAGTTATGATTTGCACAGTTTAAATACCAGTTCAATATCTCGAATGGGTTGTCATCGGATTCAGACATACTTCCCAGTAATATGGGATCAATAGTAGATAGTAATCGCACACACTCCAAGACAATAGCTGTTATTTATAAGTAAATTTATGTACACATTAAAACCTAGTGTGAATTACCAAATGCTGCATCCACTTTCTTTTCCATGGATTCTAAGCAATCTACAACTATTTTGTAATAGTCTTGGGGTGATCCAATATTGAGTTCATGATAGATATCATATATTTGTAAACAATCCAATTGAGCCCAAGGTGCCAACACACCATGATACATAAACGACTTGTGTATTCTTTTCTCAATAATTTGTCTATGAATTGAATGAAATACTAGTAAAAGGTCCTCGAACTGAGATGCATGTTCCTGAAAAAAAAAAAAAGAAAAAAATCAGATAAATCCAGGCACAAGATTTCCATTTTTATATTCTACCAATAGAATCACTTTCCAAACTGAGAGAGCAGCGAAAACGACACTTGAATCTTTATCATACAGTGCTTTTCTTAAAGCAGGTTCAATTCGTTTGAAATCCATATCTGTTCTTTCATACAAACAATAAAGTGCCATTACCGTCTTTTTACGTACTACCTGTCTACAAAAAAAAAAAGAAAAGAAAAGAAAAGAGAAAGAGATATTAGATTCTATCCCCTCTAACACTTTCCAAAAAAAAAAAAAAACATACTTGTTGAAATCCATTGCTTGCAAGACAAAATCCAAGACATTATCCACCATTTCTTGATGCTCCAAGTAACACACTGCATTTAAGGCAGCGCAAATATCCAAATCATTCTGACTTTTCAAATCCCTCTGTAGAGTGTTGATTAACATGATGCCCATTTCATGATCCTGCTCTAAAAACAATGTGCAAGCCAAATAGCCTAATAAAGTTCAGTAAATACCAAAATGAGTTGGTGGTTCTTGTCTTTCTTTACCTACTCTCCTATCAATGGCTGTTTCTCCACTTTGGGTTGCCATAATAGCATAAATGACACTGAAATCAACATTATAACCGAGAATAAAACAATGTATTAATCGAACAAGGTAATCTTTCATTCGACTCTAAACAACAATAAGGTTCCTGTTAAAACAAAAGCTTCTTTTTCATCTTACTGAAGTCACATTAGGTGATCCCATTTTATTCTTGAGTAATGCCAGTTCTTGATTCACATGACTGGCTTCTTCCTGATTATGAATGAGTCAATTACTCTTTTATTTCTTGTCTTGGATGCTTACAGTTTTACTTTTTGCTTGTGTTAGTTTTGAAACAAAGTCAAAAAACTCTTTATCAAGTCCTGAAGCTATGAATTCAGGACTAAAGTAATTTTGTAATCGCGACATTAATAGAGTAAAACAAGAGAAACAAGTAAAGTTTGCATGAAAAATTTCTCGAGCCCTATTTTGGCAAACAAAGATTTAGGAGCCAACAGATTCTAAAATACTCAAATAAACGCGTATATGTCATTCATGATTATTTATTTATATGTACAATTTTTTAGTATAGCTGCTGTCTATTTTGTTGCTGTTGTTGTTGAAGGAAGAATGATTGTTGATGTTGTGGCTCATAATATACAGGTTGGTTCATCTTTATATATTGATGTTTTTCATCCACAAGAGGAGAAGAGAATCCAACATTGGTAAAAGCGGATGAGTCTGTCACACTTTGAGCAGAAGAAGAACGAGATTGAATTCTAACTGTGGGTTTGTTGTGATTGGTAGAGGGTTGCTGGTCAGGTCGTTTTAAAATGCCTTTAAGTGGTGGTGATTTAATTTTGAAAAGTGGTGGCTCATGATGAACTGGTGTAGCTATTTCTTGGCTTTCTTCTGTTAGTGAGGAAGCGTTGGTGGCTTTGGTGAGGGCAGAGTAAATTATTTTATTGGGAATAGGGTTTACCGCGGTAATGAAAGGATGCTGTAATGCTTGTTGCGGTGTATAGCGTTGTCGAGGGTCAAAAACAAGAACATGGCTTAGAAACTCATAGAGTAATTGACGATCTAGAAAAAAAAAAAAAAAAAAAAAGAGGGTTACACTATCTGTGCACGTCCATTTTGTTATTATATACCATCGTCGTCATCTGTTGTAAACCCCATGATGAGATCCTTGAGACTCTTACTACTAATAGGAAAATCATGCGGACTAGGGGGCAACTCTTTTAATCGAAAAGGTTCTACCATATGAAAAAAGTCTTTTCCACTTTTACCATATTGAATCATGTAATTGGGAGGATTACACCTATATAGACAAATGTGAGTTTACTTGTTTTTATTATTAGTTAGATACTTGCTTTAATAAAGAAACCATCATGTGTAATAATACGGGTTCTTTATTACTCGGGAATAAAGGTCTTCCGAGAAAGAGTTCAGCTACAAAGCAACCAAAAGACCACATATCAATAGCACAATTATATTCTAATTTCAATATTACTTCTGGAGATCGATAACAAGCTGTTTGTATTCTATATTCTAGTTTATCCGTTTCAAATAAAGCAGAACCATAATCAATTAACTTGACATCATGTATATTATCTAAGCTGATGATCATGATAAAGTTAGCTGTTATGTCATCCTATGTAAAAGCAAAACAAGTGTATACCTCTTTAAAAGTATATTATCTGGCTTAAGATCAGTATGAATAATCTTTAGATTTTTCAGTAAGGCTAATGTTTCTAGTACGTTGAACGAGATTTTCTGAATATCAACAATGGCCATATTAGGTCTTCCGGGCTGCTGGCTTAAGAGTTTGTGTAAACTAATCGATAATAATTCAAATACAATACACATATGACCTCTGTAGATAAAATATTCTCGTAGCTGTAGAAATCGATGTTGTTGATCTAGTTCCTCTTTTAACTGTTGATATAACTACTTAGTAATAGTTTCTTCTCCTTGCCCTGATTCCTACTTTACCTTACAAAGAATTTGAACTTCCCTTTTTGCTTGCATTAGGTAAGGAAGTTGATGTTTAATGACTTTAACTGCAACAAGTTGGCCGTCATCTATTGACCTACACTCAACAACTTGACCAAATGTACCTTGACCCATTAAATCAATAATTTCGTATTTCCCTAATGTTTCATGGACTCGTAAAATATAGTCGTCTTGAATATTGTCGTAGCCATTGTTTTTAGAAGGCTCTTTGGGTGCTGTCAGTGTTCTTCTTGGCCTATTCACCACAAGCTTTGGGTTCCGTCGCAGCATCACATTGTAATAATAAACAGTGGCTCTTTTTAACATTGATTGTTCTTTTACTGTAATATTATATCCCCTTTGTCGTGGATTATTATACATCGTTCCTTTCCTTTCCTTTTTTTTTTCTTCCCCTTTATTATGAAAATAACAAATATAAAATATATAAAAATAAAAAAGTAAAAAATAAACAAAAAAAAAAAAAAGAAAGTTTATATAGCTGTAACATGACACCGCTGGCTGTTTCCAAAAAAGGTAACTCTAAGTGCTAGATATTTAACGTAATTCATCAGCTTCCATAGTCTTTTTAATCTTTAATAATACAGCAGTCTTCCAAGCATCGAGACGAGTAAGCTTATCGAAATCATAAACTAATTGAGTGAAATGGTCGACGTCACCTTGGTCAATACAGTCAATAACTCCCTTTAATAAGTTGTATTCACGGCTTGATTCAAAAGACATATCCATATTACAGTAATTAGCGAGTGCTTGCTGAGTCTTGACCATATCCTAAATCACCACCCAGAATTAGTCTTCCACTCTATCAAAGCCTAATGGGTCGACTTACCCCAGTACATAAATGACATAAACCTGCTTTAAAACAATATTCTTTCAATGACCATTTGAGTAAAGGATCGTCAATAGAAGCTGCTGCTACTTGCTCGTACTTTTCAATAGCGACGTCATATTTCTCCATATCAGCAGCAATTTGAGCTACCTTAAGTAAACATTTGTTTGCTAATCTATGAACACACACTTACAATTAGACTTTTTCCCTCCCAAAAAAAGAAAGAATCTTACGCAGGTGAATCGTCAGCATTATAAAGGTCCGCTGCTTTTCCATAGGCTTCATAAGCTTCTTGAGGTCTATCAAGTTCTGTTGATTCACATAACTCGGCAATATCTTGATAATGTCTCGCTGCTGCTCTAAAATTACCACCTTCTTGATCAAGAACAACTGCCTCTCTTAATGCATTCACAGCAGCTAACATTTTATCCTGTTAATTTCAACATCTCGTTCTCTCTTTCTCTCTATACATATACCTGCAGGGTCACTTCTTTTATAACTTTTAGCAGCATTATCGTATGCTCTTGAGCCTTCAAATTTAGCACTGTTACCACGTTGAAATAATTTAGCAGCTTCAACAAAAGCATCGCCAGCATTATTCCCTATTCATCTTAACTATTTTAGTTGTCATTTGCAGAAATGCATAGAGGGCTTTTTTACATTGTTGTGCTAACTTAAACATATTGCCTGCTTTTTCATAAAGTTCAGCTGCATCTTCATATTTATTAGAAGGTCCAAAAAAAGACCATGAATTTAACTTTTTTTGTGCTTGATTGATCAAGTCTTTTGCTTGTTGCTCTGAGGCCATTTTTATATATAAAAAAAAAAAAAAAAAAAAAAAAAAAAAAAAAAAAAAAAAAGAAAAAAGAGTGTTGAAATGCGCTCGTGACTGCATGTGAAGTTTTTAATATCTTTTCTTAAAAATAAGATCAAGCTGTTTTGGAGCTATGATGTTCACTCCTTCAATAACAAGTTTGTCTTTATGAATAGAGTCCTCAGGTAAAACCCATTCATATTTTCTCACTAAAATAAATGTCAATAAAGAGATACTGAATGACAAATATAGAGGTGTCTTACATAACATGGAGAGTAACACACGTTGTTCGTTTAGACTAAAGTTAAAACCAATACATTGGCGAGGTCCACCGCCAAAAGGAGCCCAGTCCATTTGCTGACTAGACACCTTATCGCCATCATCTTCAAATCTGTCAGGATCAAACTTTTCAGGGTCCTCCCACACCTTGTTGGAGTGATGCATGTTAAACATGTTTACGGTGACACAAGTACCTTTAGGTATAAACACACCAGAAAACTCATTATCTTCTGTAGTATAGCGGGGTGCTACTTGAGGAGCAGGAGAACCAAGTCTTAGAGTCTATTGTATTATAGACGAGTGAGTATTGTTCTTGTTTTTATATAAATGACACTTTGTATAACCTCTTTAATCACTTGATTAATGTATGGCATCCTTCTTGTATCTTCAATAGTTGGTAGAACATCTACTGGCTCACTACCTAATACATGAAGAGCTTCTTCTCTTGCTTTTTGTTGAACATCCTACATAGACTAAGGTAAATCATTTTATATATATATATATATATATATATTATACCTGGTGTGTAGCTAAAAAGTAGAGAGCAAACGCCAATGCACTACTTGTAGTATCATGTCCAGCAAAGAAAAACATACAAATATTTGACTATACCGCATGAATGAGTCGTGCTTACTTTTAGGAATGCATTTGTTTTACCTTTAATTCTTCATTGGTCATACCGCCTTCTCCTCTTAACTCACTTTCAATCATCAAAGTCAACAAGTCGCGCTCGCTTTCATCCAAAACTTCGTTTTTCAAATCACCTTCGTGCACTTTAGCCCTCTTGTGCTCAATAATATGATCGATGGTCGCCAAGAACTTGTCAAGTTGACGATGAATGGCTTTTCTTTTAGGAAATAACCACAGCCATTCCTGATCACATCGAGGAAAGGCGAAAAAGAAAGGATCCAATAAAGCTTCATTAATGATATTGTATGTTTGCAGCCATTCGCCCTCAGGTTGTGTAATGGCGTTGAAGTTGAACCCGAAACCAGCAGCTCCAATAGCATCCAAAGTCCAACGCTGGAGGAGGCGAGAGACATTGACAGGTTCGTTTTCTTGAATCACATGGAAAAGATCTTGGGTGAGGTGTCCGAACAATTGCACAGGCATGGCACGATGAAAGGCTGGATTGGCTACCATACGTTGTTGTTTCCAACGAGGTCCAGAAAGCAAGACAATATTAGGTCCACCAATAAAGCGAGAGACAAGCGTTTTAGAAAATGTTTTGTTTTCTTTACTATCAGTAGCTTTTGGAAATAAATCTAACATAGGAAAGTCAATAAAGCTATATATAATATAAAGGGTTGAAAAAAGGAGGGAGAGAAACCTTGTTTCATTAAAATACGTTTAACATCGACTGGGTTACTGATATGTGCTTCCCAACCCAATCTCCCTGGTTTCTAATAGAAAAAGTGTCAAATTTCATATTGATGATCATGCCGAGAAGTATTATTACCAAAAATACAGATTGCGTGCTTCCTTCTGCATTAATAGAGGGAAGACTAAATTGATATTCCATGTCAGCAAACGATTTATTGTTTAGGACAGATTTAATCAGGTCAAAATATCCTATGTAGGGTATATGACGAAGGTGCTTGGGTGGTTTCAAGATATGCTCTCGTACATAATAAACAATGTATAAAGAAATGACTAAAGAAAGAGAGAGCGCCTTGTTCTTTCTTGTGGCTTTTGGAAGAATTATCTTTTGGTAAAAATCCAAAACTGACTTTATTACAACCGACATCAATAAGTGTATTAATAACGAAAAAGAAAAAGAAAGATGTTGCATTTTTTTTTTTTTTTAATTGGTAATGCCAAAGATATTTCTACTCTCTTTCATTGGATGGTAGTGCTATTCTTGAATATTGATTGGTGGGAAGAAGATACTCCTAAGATTTTCTTGAAATTTGATTCATTACTTAAGCGGAAAACTCAACGTTTATTATGCATCTAGGTAAATAAACACTCTTGATTTATATTTTAACAGAACAGGTACATAATATGATGGTAGTTTATTACAAGAAAAATAATCATTTAATTTCTCCAAGTTTGCAGCTTCTCCATTTCTGATATCCTGCACGATTGTAAAAGTCTGTTAATTCAACCCAGTCAACATAAGATTGTTCTACGTTTCTTTCTTTAAGTTTCTTGTTTGCAAAAGCAACCAAACCTAAGCCAATGCCTCTTCCTCTTTCTTCAGCAGCAACACCTACACAAGCCATACCGCCACTTTGATTAGTGAACAATGTCTCATCCGTCCATATCAAATCCGTACGGTGCTTGTGTGACCTGTTCGTTACAAACAAAACTAAGCTACCAATAATTTTACCATGTCCATCTCCTTCCCTTGCAACCACTAGATCATGGTAATCACCCAAGTCACTATGATGTTGATAAGTCGAGACCCAGTACTCAAAATATTTCTTCTGAAATTCCATCAGCTCCTTCATCTCCTCTTTATCCTGAATTGTACCAAACCAGATCTTTTCCTTTTCCATACGTGCCTTGATTTCAGCTGGCATTTCATACTCCCTGAGATCGCCTTTCAAATCCCACACCGTACTTGTAAACGTAAAACCTCGGTTTTCAAAAAACACTTGGGCTTCTTTGCAATTGTCTGGCACGCCATAAAAGAACCGAGGATAGCTTGAACCGAGCGTCACAGACACACCACTATGTCTAAAGTATTCGAGGCAGCGATCGTTGAGGGCTGTACCAACGCCTTTGTTTATAAAAGCAGGATCGACCATCAAAAGTGCCAGTTGACCTGTTTTTTTGTCAAGTGTTTGAGTAAGTGCTAAGCCAATCAACACATCCCCCTTGTAAACGCTAAAATGACAAGGTTCTTGAAATCGAGAGAGAACAAGAGCAAAGTTTTCAAAAGACAGTGGCCATTCGTCATTAAAAACACGTTTCCATAACTCGTAACCCGCTTGAACCTCTTTTTCATTCGTGCTATCAAAGGGCCGAATACGATGAGACTCGGTAGGCTCTGTCTTGTGGTTGGGAATAGTAATAGGGAGATGGCTGTGCGTTTTAATTTCACCAAATAATACACGGACAAAGGCTTCATGGGCAGGAGGTGTGTATTCATAAGTGACCACGTACGTGCTGATAGAAGGGAACGCCATCAAATCATAAGGATTAATCACAGCGACAACAATCAGCTTCTTGGCGTGTTTGGATGCTAAATGGACCAATTCAGACTGGAATGGATGCAGGTTACCGTTTGCGGTACCAACAATGACATAATCGGCGTCTTGAATGGACTGAGTCAAATCTTTGGTATCTTCCTTGAAAATAACATATTCCGTATTCTCATGTCGACGGTGAAGAGAGTTATACATCGAATTGAATGGCTCAACTTCGGAATCAATAGCCAATGTCAATGGAACATGGGCAGCTAAAAACAAGATCTTTTGTTTAGGTGTAGGACGGATCGGCAATAGATGTTTCTCATCACGCACCACGGTTGGCACCTTATTATAGAGGCGATCGCTTAACACACGATGTTCTTTACAGCCAATAATATCGAGAGATTGTGGTTTTAAGGCTTCATCCCAGCTTAAGAATCTTTCTTTGAGCTGTTTGACACGGTTCAGAGAATCATTCAAGGCCGTTTTATCGAGAGAGCCATCGTCGATAGCTTGATAGATGAGCTCGAATGCTTCTTGTTGGAAAGCTAACGTATGCGAGATCATGCTCATGTCATTACCAGCCTGCAAAGCCATCATCGCGCCACGTGGAGTACCACAAGAGTCTTTGACAGCGTCCATTTCCAAGCAATCCGTAACGATAAGTCCATCATAATGCAAATGTTTACGTAACAAATCGGTCGCTACTTCGGAAGCGATAGAAGCAGGTTTGAGTTCTTCTTTGATGATCTGGGGTAAAGAAATGTGTGAAATCATCACAGAAGAAGGATATGCGTCCCCTTTCGCAGCAATGGCTTGACGGAAAGGAAAAAGTTCAACCTGTTCGAGTTCCTGTAAGTTTTTATCAATGACTGGAATACCCAGATGGGAGTCTGTCGCCGTGTCACCATGGCCCGGAAAATGTTTAATACTTGTCGCTATGTTTTGCTTATGATAGGCTTCGACTTGTGCTTGACCGAGTTTGGCTACTTGATGAGGGTCTTCGCTAAAGGAACGCACGCCAATGACGGGGTTTAGGGGGTTATTGTTTACGTCCATGTCGGGTGCTAAATTCCAATTAATGCCTAACGCCAAAAGTTCTTTAGCGGTGGCGGTGGCCACTTGATATGCCGCACTGGACGAATCGATGGCGCCGAGGGCCATACTTCCGGGTAAATAGGTACCGCTCGAACCAAGGCGACGGACAACACCATTTTCTTGATCTACAGCGATAAAGAGAGGATGTGTGTGTCCTGCTTCTTTGGCAGCTTTTTGAAGAGTAAGTGTGAGACGTTGGACCTGTTCGGGTGAGTCAATGTTGCGCGAAAAGAAGATGATTGAACCAAGATTGTGGTTACGAATGAGATTGAGAATGCCTTCTGTAGCTTCCAAGCCGTCAAAACCACAAATAAGCAGTTGACCAATTTGGTCGTGTAAACTAGTCTTTGTCATTTTGTAAAGATAAAGAAAAAAAAAAAAAAGAGAGAGAAAGAGATAAAGAGAAGAAAAAGGGAAAAACAATGTATATTTTTGTTTTGTGTTCAGACCTGATAGTAGATTCAGGGAAATTTAAATTTTAAGGGTGCAGCCTTCAGTTTGATTGCGTAAAGGTTTCACAGAAATGTAGCAATCTTTTAGCATCAATACTATCGATTTAACAGTCTAGGAAGAGAAAGATAATGTCTGTATTTTCGTGAATCAGACTCTGTTTAAGCCCATCTTTTTTTTTTTTTTTTCTTTTGTTTATACAACTAACGTTTAATAATAAACCAGAGTATTTTTAGATATTGTTATATTTTTCTCATTACACAAAAACTTATGTTATACCAAGATTCGTCGCACTTCTGCCTGAAAATGCTGTCAACGAATTAAAGTCCTCTCCACTCATATAGTCTTCTGACATAGTACGTCTTCTGAACATGTGAATAGTCATGAATCGAGTATGGTCAACCTATACATATATATTACTCACAACTATTGCTAAAAAGTAGATTATTTGGCGCACTTTTGATTAGTACGTGAAAAAGAATATGTTTATTATTATTTATTTATAATTTTTCTGTGGATTGATTTGATGAGCTGGGGAGCCTGTTTGCATTCATATCAGTATTTTCGTTCATTTTCTTGAAACTGATAGTTCCCAAGTCTTTTGTTTCGAGGATAGAAGCCTTGCTGTTTATTGTATTGCTACCATTCTTTGATATTACTTGAGCAATAATATTTTTTTCCTCAAATGGCAAGTAAGCGTAGACTCGCTCACCCATTTCTGCCCAGTCTGTTCCAATAATTTCATCTTCATCAGGAAGTCGCAAGTATAAATTTGGGATCAAGTTGATAAGTAATAAAATAATGTACCTAAATATAAGGCGTTATAATAACATTACATGATGAAGAAAGCTTCTTACGTAATAACAAAAGACCAGCCAGAGACAGAGGCAATACCAGCAAGTTGAATAGGGACTTGAATCCAATTTCCATCAAGCCAACCACCCAGAGGTATTTGCTCTAAAGGAGTACCAGAAGGATATCCTAAAGCAATCACACTTTGTTGAGCAAAAATACCAGTCAATATCAAGCCAACCAATCCTCCCACATAATGCACTAGAATATACTATTTAAATCCTTTGCTTTAACTCCACGTATACCACGTATATTTACCTCCAAAAACATCTAAACAGTCATCAATGCCCATTTTATGTTTGTAATGTATAGCAATATAACAAACAAGTGATCCAATGGTACCAAAAGCAATTGAACTTGATGGCGTCACAAAGCCTGAGCCAGGAGTAATGGTAGCTAAACCAGCTACTGCTCCTGTACATAAACCTATAATACTCCATTTTTTTGTTTTAAAATAGTCCAGTAAAACCCATACAACGGACGCAACACAACCAGAAACATGTGTTGCAACTAAAGAATTCACACTTCTAGCGTTTGCAGCAAATGCACTACCAGCATTAAACGCAAACCATCCTAGTAGTACGGAATTGTTAAACCTGCTTATCTGGCAAATACTCCAATTTGATATTTTACCAAACCATAATAACGATAAACCTAAAAATACATAGGAGACATTATGAGGGATATTGGTATTTTCATGATAGTCACGTCTTTTCCCTAAAACCATGGCATAGGCAACTGAAATAGAGCAAGTCAATAGTTGCTTTTTCAATGTCCAATATCTATACCTGCTGCTAATCCACTGGATATATGTACGGGGATTCCACTAATTTATATATTGATTAAAAGTGACTAAAAACCTATTCATTCATCGCCTTCTTACCCTGCATAATCCATGATACCAAGTTGGAACAACCAGCCTCTATCAGACTACAGTACAATACGTTTAATATAAAAGGGGCTTTCTATTTTTGTGAGTATAAATAGGCATTACCCAAACCCAGCACGTAATGACATCTATCATGAAACGTTATTCTCTCGCTATTAGAGTATTAGTGAATTAAGTTACCATAAACTAATGTTGTCCATACAAAAATAAATATCATGGCAGGACCAAGCTATGTTTGGTGAATGAATATTTACGTTTGTGATTTGAAAACAGGGAAAAGTGAATATCTTTACCGACATGCGTTCTGCTGCCGAACCAAATGCAAGTGCTATAAATACATAACATAATGATATCAGAAAATCATGCATATCTCTAAAAATTGTCATGATAAGCAAACCAGGAGTAATTGCGGCAAACATAGCTTGAAATATCATAAAAGCAGAGGCTGGAATTGTTTGACCATTTAAAGCAGGCTCTAAACCTACGCCTCTAAGTAAAAAATTACCTATACTATACCATTAATTTGAGCCCTTCTCCCTCCCCCTTTGTTTTAAAAAGTTATACTTGTGTCTCCTATAAATCGACTTCCCGTTTTTGAAAATGTTAAAGAATAACCTATAAGATACCACTAATAATAACAATATATTCGTTATATATACGTGAGAGACAATTCTGATATTATTTACTTGAAAAGAGACTACAGCAACTGAAAGAACTGTTAAATACATCAAAGAGAGAGCATTTTTAGCTCTTGCAAGACCTGCATAAAAGAATCCCAATGCTGGCGACTAAAATCAAAGAAAGATAAGCTAATTGTAAAATAAGCTGTTATTTTTTTTTTTTTTTTTAACAGACCATTAAAAATACAAGACAAGTGCAGATCAGTACCCAAGCAGTATCCCCTGTATCAATTGGCGAAGGAGATATTGCTGATGATTGTATTGATGTTGAGTTATCGACCATAGGCGTGAATAGAGAGCTTCTAGAAGATATATATGCTTGTTGGGTAAAAGTAGAAACAAAAGGGAAAGAAAGAAAAAGGGAGAAATATCAAATCATACCCAGTATATATATACGATAATTGGGTAGAGATAGTATTGATAGGCATGTATTTATGCATACATGATTTTATACAATAGCCCAGTAATTATATATATTATATTGTCAATATGAAGCTTTCTGTGTGCTTACATAATGCATTTGCGTTAACTGGGTGCACGTATTATTAGAGTATTTAATTGAAATCGCTCAGTTTTATTGTTAAATAAACATTATATGGTTTCTCTATTTGCCTTTATACTAGCTTTTTATTTAACATCGCGGGAGAAACTCTCATTAAAATCATCTTTTATTTATCAGTAAACTGATTTACCTTTTTCCAAATACAGACAAAATAATGCACGTCACAACCGAGCCTTTTTTTTTTTTTATCAGAAAAAAAAAAAAAAAAAAAATGAATATCAAACAACTGTTTTTATACCTGTATAATAAAAAGAAAATGGTTGCTGTGACAAAGAATGCTTCCAAAGCTGATATTGGTGGTGTTGTAGATACAATTAATAAGCGTGTGTCTGGTAAAGTAACTTTATTGATCACAATACTTTTTAGATCTAAAACATGATCAATATAGGTAAAAACTGGAAGATTCAAAAATCAGCAACTGGTCGTACCCAACAACCCAAGCAATTACGTAAAACTTGGGATCAACGTTCAAAGGAGAGAGCAAGAAACGATGCAGTAAAAACCCTTGAAAGAGAGTTAAAGGCTGAGAAACAAGCTGAAAAAGATGTAAGTTTTTTATTTTATATTTTGAAGAGGGGAAGCGCTTTTTATTGACATAAAATTAGGCCAAGAAAGCAGTTAGCTTAGAACGTAAAAAGATGAGAGAAGAAAAGGAAAGAATGGATGCTTTAGCAGCAAAGATGTCAGCTAAACGTCTTGCAAGATTAAAGAAGAGAGAAGCTAGAAAGAAGGCTAGAATCTAAATACCTGTAGTATAAATAGTGTTTTTTTATTTTTTATTATCATTAAATAGAGTATAATAGTAGTAGTTTGTATATCTACAATGGTGGTATATATGAAGAGTATATTTGTTTTAATTGATGGCTTTCTTTTTACCAAAGACTGTCCAAAATTTCCAACTTTTTCTTGCTGCTGCCTTTTCCTTTAGTCTCTTTTCTTCTTGAATAATTCGAATTTCTTCCAAGCGTTTTATAGCTGGTTCATAGTTTTCATTAGCTGCCAAGGTATAATAATCTGTAGCTAAATCCAAGTTTTGATCCCATCCATCGGCATGAAAGAACCTATGCATACATATTAGAAAATAGAGTGTATAAATTTACTATGTTCATTACATTTCTCCTAGCATATAACGAGCATAATTTTGAGGTGCATCTTGCTGACTTGCAGCTTTTTGATAATATTCAAACGATCTAATCTGATCTTTGGGTACACCTAAACCTTGTCTATACATATCACCTAGGCATGTTTGACAATAACCCAAACCAGAAGGCCAAATATCATCACCTAATAAACACCATTGTTGTGCTTGTTGATAGTCCTTTTTAACACCCGGTGTTTTCCCTTCAAAATAAATTCTTGATAATGTCTCTATAGCTAAGGGAAAACCTTGCTGACCAGACTGATTTAACCAAAATATAGCTTGTTGTATATCCTGCTTTATTTCCTCTGTATCTGAATGAGGAGGATTCAATAGGACATCGCCTACAATAAACTGACAGTACTGTTCACCCTTTGTTTCTGCAACTTTCCTAGCATATTTATAAGCCTTAAAGATATCTCGTGGTATCGTCTGACTTCCTTCATAATAGACACGGGCTAAATCAGTCAAAGCTCGTGCATCCGTGACACCTGCAATCATTTTGCGCTCTGCTACAGATTCATATATCTCCAAGCTTTTTTGAACATCATATTGCTTTGGGTACTTGTAAGGGTCATTCATAATTTTGGCTAATTCTATACCAGCAGCTTCATGGCCTGAATCCGAAGCGGTAGATAAAAAATCCATGCCTTTCGTTGTATCTTGGTCGACACCTGTACCATCCATATATAAAATACCAACTAAATAGCTTAGACTTTTGGCGAGTTTTCTTTCTTTCTTTGTTGTTGTTGAGGTACTACTAATATGATTTGCACGCTGAATTAATCGTTCAATAATACTACTCTCTTCTTCTTTTGCTTCTTCAGTTAATGTGATTAATTCTGATGCACAAGGTGCTAAAGCTGCTGATAGTCGCCGATCAAATACACTACGAGCCCACAAAGTCGCTTCTTTAGGATTCTTCACTACTAGTGACTTATTATCCTCCTTTCTGTCCAATATAGTACTTAGTTTTATCTTTGCTTCAACGTCGCCCTAAACCATATCATGTCAGTACAACTACTTTACCACGTTTCTTCTTATATCATACTTTGGCTGCTTGAACTCTTAAATACTGTAAGGCTTGTTTAGCAAGTTTCTGATTACTCTTTGCGTTGTCATTTAAAGTATTATTGATAATCTCGACAGCTATATGACAAGAAGACAGGTTTCAATCTTCAGTAATGACTTGTTACTAATAATTCATTTTTACCTATAAGCAAATGAAGCTCTGAAGCTGTCTCAGAGAATATAGATTGGAGTGTTTGATTTGAACTTTCCATTTCCTTTCCACCTGATGAGTCCTCAAAAAAAAAAAAAAAAAAAAAAAAAAAAAAGGTAAAGAGTTTTAAATTTTCTATACAGTCACCATCAACATTGGGACACTTCTGAAAGCGTTCAGGCACCGATACAAAAATTTTCTGCAGGCGAAAAAAGAGTTCTATTTCTACTTTAAATTCAGACGATGTTAATTTTTTTCTGGACGAATCAAAATTAGTTTTTAGACATGTAGCTTACCTATTTTAGAAAACAAAAAAATTACTGTATTTCCGCCGTCAATTGGTCAATATTCTGAAAAACTTGGCCACTTTTTTGAGCCCCAATTGGTCACTTTTCTGAACATCACTTGGTCATTTTTCAGAACTTCAATTGGTCAATCTTATTTTTTTTTTTTTTTTGCTATAACATTATGTTATAGCAAATAATGCTTTTTGTTGGCTAGCTATTAGCTGTTCAGTTAGATATTTTAAGATATATAACCAGTTGTTATAGATATATATTTTTCATATATTTTCGTGTTATACTGTTGTTATAGCTAAAAATATTGTGGTGGACGGCATCAAATCGTTTAAATGATTTCCTTTTAATGCTACAACTACACCTCTCTACGCAATTTATACGTTCAACTATTAAGCGATCCTTCGTTGGTTCTTAATGTCTAGAAAAATCATTTTTCCTAAATTTTTTTTTTATTAACTATGATAAGAGTGACCAAGTTTTTTAGAAAATTGACCAATTGACGGCGGAAATACAGTAATTTTTCTGTTTTCTAAAATAGGTAAGCTACATGTCTAAAAACTAATTTTGATTCGTCCAAAAAAAAATTAACATCGTCTGAATTTAAAGTAGAAATACTGTATTCTATTAAAAAGACTTCTTTCCGCTATCCAACACTTTTAGTAAATTTTTACCATATTTGGAAAGCGCGACTCAGACTTCTACTATTATATACTAAAACAACATCTCCTCAACAAAACCTTTGACAATTGTAATGGGACCCCTTCGAGGAGCCTACAACAAAAGTTCAGATCCTGCCCTCACTGAGGAACAGTTGTCTGAACTTGACAACAACTTTTCGACATTCCGAAAACAACTAACATGTACAGCATGTTTTAAAACTACCACCTTCCACCGAAATGGTTCTTCAACCAAAGAACCCTACCAGCCACTATTTAGCTGCACCTCTTGCCATAAAGCCGTCAAAGCTTTTGAAATGTACCCTCTTGTCTGTTCTGCTGCTCAGAACACCCAACCTCATTCTCAACCGACAACTTCTGCGCCACTAAACATGGACACACTCTCCAGTACAAACCAAACCGATCTTATTCAGCAGTTATGCAAAACTGTTGAAAAATTAACCTCTGAACTTTCACAAGCTCGACTTGAGATCCAAGACCTGCATACCCGTCTTAACGCCATG
>JNEK01002916.1:0-61003 GCA_000697295.1 Mucor indicus B7402
GAAAAAAAATTTTTTTTTTTTTTTTTTTTTTTATTTAATGAGGTAAAAAAAAAAAAAAAGTTTTATAAAGAGGCAGAGAAAATTTAGGCCTTGGGGGCTTCCTTGTAAGCCAAAGCATGTTCTTCACCCATAGAAGAGACGACGGTAATGATCAATTCTTTACCTTCTTCAAATTCTTCTTCAATCTTTTCACCAAGTTCACCTTCGGGGAGCTTAACATCATCCTTCATGGAGCCATCACCTTCCATCAAAGAGAGGAAACCATCGTCAATGTTGATAAGAGCATATTCTTGACGGTTGACATTAGGGACATCCATGTTGTGGGTGGAAGGAGAGAGATCTTCATATTTCCTAAAAATCTTGATTAGAAAAACAAAATCTCGCTAATAAAAAAAAAAAAAGAGAGAGATACTTACTTGCCAGTGAAGATATCAGTAGCAACCAAGTGGACCTTAGCGTGACCGTGCTTACCAGTCTTGGAAGTAGACATATCAATGATCTTACAGGGTCTACCCTTGATAACGACATGACCGTTCTTTCTCAAAGCAGAACATTGCATAGGGTAAGTCAAAGAGGCACCGGCATCAGCGGTTTCGAAGGTGTGATCATGGTGTTCGTTATCAGACATTCTATTATCATTAGTCAATAATCTTATGATCTCATATACACACACACACACACACACACGCACACAACTTACTTGAGAAAAAATATATAAGAGAGAAAGAAAAAGAGAAGAAAACGCGTTGACAGAAATGAAGAAAAAAAATTTTTTTTTTACTTTCGGAGTTGATTTAATTGGTCAATACAACTCTTTGACTTACAGCGTTTTCCACTCCAAATTCAGACAATGATAATTTTTTTGAGGACGAATGAAAATTAATTTGTAGACAATACGCTTACCTTTTTTGAACAAAATAAAAATGGAAATTAGATGAAAAAAAGTGGTATTTGGACCAATAGAGATATTTGTTTATTGTACTTTTTACAAATTAAAATACAATAATGAAAAGTATCCTCAAGAAAAGCTTTCAGCAACATTGTATAGCTTAATATTAACAACAATTAAATTATAAATGTCATATAGCTTGATTACTCTTCATTTTATAAAGATTTTTTTTTTGGGCACAAGGAGCTAGTAGGATGTCGTATAACTACTTTAGCCCCCTGCTTTAGGAAAGTGCTAAACAAAAGCAAAGACAAAACCCTCAATTACGCGTCCCCGATACAACAACTTGGTTTAAATTCTTTGAAACTTTAAAACTGGAGAACATTTTAATAATAGCTGGCTTAAAATACATACAAAGGCTCCTTCAATTCAGGGGGCGATGGTTAGGATGTATTTTACAAATAGTAAAGTATAATATATGTTTAACAATGATATTTTATTTGCTGTCAAATAGGGTTTCAGGAGATTGTGTTGTACTTTTTCTTCTTCTACGTCTTGAAGAAGATGGTATAATAGCGTCCATTGAGATATCGGAAGAAGCTATAGTTTTATCACTTGTCATTTGACGTGGTATATTCAAGATGCCTGCATCTCCTTTTGCTGCAACCATATAAGGTACCCAAGTCAATAATTCAGATTTTGCATGCAATCGATGTTGTTGCTCTTCTTCTTGCTCCATAATAATTTCATAGCCTTCCCCATCTACTTTTTTCCTCAACATCTTGTTAAATTCTAAGGTAGAGACAATATCATCTATTGTCATACACGTATTTTGACTGATTTCTAATCATTCTATTATTACTGAGATTCTTTTCTTATATTTGTATGTATTTTACCTTGAAGTGTAATTTGCCCTTGGTATTTATTTAGTTCATTTTTTATGGCATTTATCCAATATTTCCTATAACTTAATAACCCCAAGTCAGATAATGGTTTTTCGGGTGATCCAATTTTGCCTTCTTTTTGTGATAGCAAGTAACTAAAGTCAATTAGAAATTGACCATAACCTTTTCTTTGATAGGCTGGTAATGTCATAATACAAGATAAATTATAATCCAATAAAGACTGCTTTTCCTATTTATATGTGTGTTATGCTTTTTATCTTTAAATAAAGTCTTTCTTTTTTTTTTTACCTTTGAAAAATAGCCTACAAAATGACATCCATCTTGATCTGTTTCTGTTAAAATGTAAAATAAAAATGGTTCCACATCGTAATACAATGTTTTATGATCTAGAAACATCTTTGCCAATAAGCATAAATTTTGACAATAAATCTTATTTTTTCTGCCATCCACTTCAAACACTGACAAAATACCATCACGGTAAATTTCATCTCCTGGTGGGTGTTTCATAGGGCATTTAATCTATGTTGTCAATGATGAGTTTATGTAAATGTTACAATTAGTAAATATTTACCTTGTGTCGTTTTGCTATGTAACTACTTTTCATATATTTTAAACAAAATTCACATATATATAATGTTTCTAATCGACTATATTCTTCTGGATAGGGTGCTAAATACCATACATCAATCAAAAAAGAGCCTATTTGTATCTTTTGTATATGTCCAATGGTTTCTAAATGACGTGGAGGTACTGGTAAATATGATTTTGTTGGTAAAGAAACCTTTTGTTTTTTATGATTTGAAGATGAGTTTGATGTAATGGAGGATGAAGGCGAAGGTGAAGACGATAAAGACGAAGCAGAAGATGAATGGTGCTTTATTATGGATGTTGATTGTGCGACGGAGTTTGATTGGCATGCATCATCATCACCAACACTACTTGCGACATCAGAAGCATGATCAGCTTGTCTAGGATGAGACTTTTTGCTCTAATCAAGTAAAGAGTAAGTTGGCGTGTTTTTCTTTCTATAAAGAGTTTACCTCTGCCAAATGTTTTGCGCTTTCAAACCTTTCAATGCAAGTGGGATTGGGTAATCCTCTTGTGTATTGATTACCTAAAGAAAGTGTTTTGGGTTCATACAAAGATTCCAAAGAAGAATATTGTGGAATTAAAGGAACATTTTTAACATCAGTTGGTGCTGGGCTTGTTGTTTTGTTTACTGTACGTGTTGAAGTTCGGCGGATATAAAATGGCTTTTTGGATATTGTCATTTATGAAATCTGGGGAACCTCAAATGTATTGAAAGTAGACTTTTTTCTTAGAATTAAAGTAAAAGAAACTTTGTCTTTATGAGATCAAAAAGAAAAAGTTACGAGAAACAGATGGATTGCAAACAATCTTGAAAAGAAAAAAATCAACAACAAAAAAATTTCTATTAGGTATATGTGTACAACAAATCAGAGAGATTTCTTCTTTTGGCATGTTACGTGTTAAAGAAGTTCAACTTATTGATATACAATACAAGAGTATAGCACTTTTACAATACTGTATTATTCATTGTCGGCTCACAAATAGATTGCAGGTATCACAGCAAAATATTTTGTCATCATATAAGGAAAAGGACAGAAGAAAGAGGCAATAATCTTTTGCTTATGGGGCTCGTTTTTATATAAAAGACGCGGGCCTTTCTCCTGACGAATTTATTATTGAGACGCCCTCAAGGGTATATCTGCAAAATCTGGTCATATTTCATTTTGGAGGAAAGATAAAATATCAATGTGCAAGTTTTTCAAATAAATAAGAGGACCATAAGTCGTAAAATAAAACCAGCAGGCTCTAAAGATAATCACAAAAGTAACAGGAAAGCCAGTAGTATTTAAAAATCAATCATCGGTATACATAACAAATAAAGACACCAATGAGTTATACGGCAACAACCGCCTTTTATCATTTAACAAAGGCCAATAGATCCCTTACGAAAACAACGCCAAGGCCGCTAGGAACCAATGTCACCAGAATATTGTAACCACGCTCACAGTTATAAAAGATAGTCTTTCAAAAGCTCTGAGTCAGTCCATTCTCTCTTATCTATTATATTCATTGCTATATTTATCCTTACAATAAGGTGTCTTTTGTCTATGAAGTAGCCTGCTCAATTTTTAGCGATTCGGCACTCTCTTATTGCCCCATATATGCCTATTACCTACTTCAACTATCAACGCAAAAATCGTTAATTGAACTCAAAGACTTATTACACCCTTGAGCCCTAAACGGTGATCCCCAAGTTGTATTTACTCGTATCCGTCCTGAGCTGAGATCGATCGCTGGCACTATTCGTAATGGAAATGTCACAAAACTTTTGCCAAGTCGATGTTAAAGTGTTTCCTTGGCTTTTAGGTACAGATATACTGATGTATAAATATCTGATATATTCATAGAGCAAATTGCCTATTGGAAAGTTTAGGTGCCTTGTTTAAAGGAGTGAAATAGCTTTAGTCATCAAACTTTACCACATATCGACATTGTCGTTTCGAAATCGACGTGGCCTTTCCGCTACAAACTTTTTCAGCTTAAACTTGCTGATATTAGATTATCTTCCATGTGTACTTACACGTATATAAGCTTGTTCTTTGCTTCTATAAATTATTCTGAACAACAAGTTTTCAGTTTGTCAAGAATGTGCAATTCTGTAGTAACATAATGTACCTGAATAAATATTTTCGTTATTTAGTAAAGGCCCCCTTAAAGTCTCGCTTTACAACAGTAATAAGCTGAATTAGTCGACTAATATCACCTTTGCTTGTTTAACAAAAGACAATCAGAGTCATGATGCGAAACTTAAAGCTGCCCCTATATTCCTCCATAAGGAGTAAAATATTTCATTCGCCGACTGAAATATCTTGACTTTCAATATCCGTGACCTGTCTTTTTGTCGTGACTTTGAATAATTTACGCGGCGTTACAAAAAGAAGTGTTTGCATGAAAAAAGCCACAAGAAATTAAATATAAATAGAGAGGTATTTCGTCCATTTCATTTCTTTTTTTTTTAACGCAATGAAGTCTAAATGAAAGGGGTATGTCGTTGCTCTGGAAGTTTAGATCGGATTTGTCTGCTTTCTCTTTCGAGGGAAGGTTCCGCGCACTTTTTGTGTTGGCACGATACATATCCAATTTATTGGCTGTGTAAAGTGAGAGTCTACTGGGTTTCAACTTTCCGCCTTTTTTTTAACGGGGGGCAAAGGGGAGTTGGGGCCTGTAGCCAATTCCAGTAGCTTGGTAGATATCCAGTTACTGAGATGCCCCGTGTCGGTGGTAACATCGGCCTTGCCCCCCCTATTTTTTAATAAAAATGAAAAAAAAAAAAAAAAAAATTTCCGCACTCAAGTTCCATCTAAAATGAACGAAACGCGTCCTCTTTCTTTTTAAATAGATGACAACTATATTCATTTAAGCAACTCGATCTGGAGCTATCCTTGCCTGAGTCATACAATAGCAGCTAAAAGCAAAAAGTAACTTTATTTTCTTTTGAGATGCGTAACTCATTGTAAAAATGAAATGCCTCATCGTCAAACAAAAAGACAACAGGCAAAAGCCAATTGTTGCATATATTTCCTATATTTGTAGAGAGGAAACCTTTGTCAATTACCTTCTTTCTATAAATCTCCTTTCTTCTATTACTCTGAGAAATCACTTAATTTTCATGTTTCATAAAGTACACAACAACCGATCAACAGCAACAACTCATTTCTCCCTGTCACTAAGCAGCGTCTACTCTACTTTAAAAATCCTTCCCGTCTCCATTTTACACGAAAAGTAGTAAATATGTTTCATAAGCATCTAAACTAGTCAAAGCCTGTATGATTCTCAAGTGGTGGTAATGTTTAACAAAAGTTGTTAAAGCTAGTTGAATGAAACTCACTTAAATTACCAATGCAATTGGCTACAATAGTTAGTCATGTATAGAATACTTGCAAATAGCGAGACTCTGGGATTAAGACCTAGAAAGGGTATCTCATAGTCTAATTGTCCTTTATTGATAGTAGTCTTATTGACTACCGATACTGTGAGGCTTTTTGTATTGAGAATCGGGAAGTCAGGTTTTACTTAAATTCAGCTAGCTGATTGTCTATCATGTTAACTTCTGCCAATCTAAATTGCGGAAAACAAAGACACTGCTTTATAAATTCAACGAGTTCTGTTCAGTTAGCTACAAATTTCAGTCAAATAGCCTATTCGATTGTGGGGGGGAATGGAAGTTTCTTTATCTTTCCGTACTTTTACAGTCAATAGAAGCATCACAAGCATAAAGAATACTTTCCTGGATATAGACATCGATTTTAAATCTAGACACCATAAAAGCTTTATGAACTTTTTCAGCATCCTTATTAGTACATGCACGAACATACAGGTGTACTACCCTTAGATATGTGCTAAAAATTTTTAATAAACTACAGGGTACTCAACCTTTAGTTACTACTTCCAAGCTCTTTATCGTTTAAGTGTTTCAAGTAGCTCTTCATTGCTTTTGAGAATATCTCTATGTCAGACAACATAAACTTTATTATTGAAAATAACCCTTTTGTTTGCTTACAAGAGATATACGGCTATATGTCTGTTAATAAAACACTACTATTTATAGAGAAAACAAGCTTCTACCATTGCCTGTTGCCAAATGACTTCAATGATTGATGGCCTTAGGGTTTGTTGTTTCATCTATCACAGCAAAGCCCTATTTTGAGGACAGCCAAATTTTGTCTCTGATTTTTTTTTTTTTTTTTTTTTTTTTTTTTTTTTTTTTATGGTAATTATGGGAAAGCCTTTTTTCTCTCTAAATGGACGAGAAGGCAACAACAGCAATAAATATAAATAATAAAAAGCAGCTACAGAAAATTATTGCTCCAATACCCCAACTTTCAATAGAATCTCTTGATGAGTCTTCAAGTAAAAAAATGTCTTCACCTGAATCTTCACCTTCTCCACCTTCTTCTCCAACATCATCTTCATCACCTCGCATTACTTCTTTACCGAAACTTTTTAGAATGCTAAAGCAAACTCGATTATTACTCTTTGCTTTGATTTTATGTTCATTGGGCTCAATATATATCATGTTAGACTCTCTTTTACATCATCAAAGAGACGTTTCTGGATGTCAAACAAGCTACATGCGACCAGAATATATTAAACAAACAGGCTTTGACAGTGAAATGACTAGATTTGCAGGAAAATACGGCTTATATCTTTATAGAGAAAAAGGTGTTGATCGATCGAGTCAAGTAATGTTTTGTTTTATTCAAATGCATAACTTGAGTTAACATACTAAATAGCCAACGGGTGTACCAGTGCTATTTATACCTGGACATGCTGGTAGTTACAAACAAGTTAGATCAATAGCTGCAGAATCCGCTTTTTATTATTATAGAAATTATGCCAATGATAAAGCGAACTGGAATAATGGGGTAAGAAATTTGGATTTTTTTACAGGTAACAAAAAAAGAGACAACCGACCGCGTTTTGGATTCCAATGTTTATATAGTGGACTTTAACGAGGAGTTTTCAGCGTTACATGGACAATCCATATTAGAGCAGGCAGAATACTTGAATGATGCAGTGGATTACATACTAAAGCTTTATCCTCAATCTCGTAAATACAATTCGAATCTGCCAGATCCAACTTCTGTCATAATAATCGGTCATTCAATGGGCGGTATTGTTGCCCGCACTATGTTTACAATGAATAATTATCAGCATGGTACAATCAATACAGTAATTACTATGTCTACACCACATATGCTACCACCTGTTCCTTTTGACTGGAAAATATCACACATTTACGATCATATAAATCAGTTTTGGCACGAAGGATTTTCTCAACAATTGATGGTACCAGACGAGAATAAAATTTATCCTCCACCTCCGCATGTGTCATTACGTGATATCTCAATTATTTCAATGGCAGGCGGTACATTGGATAATACAGTATGTAGTGACTCAACTAACATTGGCTCTATTGTACCTGCCACACACGGATTTACTGTTTTTTCAACCGCTGTACCTCACGTCTGGACAGGTGCAGACCATGTTTCAATTTTGACATGCAATCAACTTGTAAAAGTCATTTCGAAAACATTATTGGATATTGTGGATGTAAGACGAGGTTCGCAAACCAAACCGCTGGATGAAAGAATGGCTATTATGCGTCATGCTTTTTTAAGTGGACTAGAAGAACGTACAGGCGATGGATCTGATCTCAATTTAGGTAATTTACTCTATGTTTTTGTATATGGAAACATCCTAAAATCATAAATAGGAAATGCCTCTTTTGTCGAATTAAAATCCACAGAAACTCTGTTTTTGAAACCGGGAGAACGTTTGGTGTTAGGTCGACACAATGATATAAAAACATACATGTTGCCTCCGGTAGCCAATGCAGATGCATTTGCTATTCTATCAGACAGTCAATTAGGCGAAGATGGCCGTTTTGATATCGCATTTTGTGCTGTGGTGAGCAATGAACATGGGCATAGTACTATTGGCGTTACTTGTCGCTCCATTAAATCACTTGCGGTCCCAATACCCGCATCAACAAACAAAGATGCTCACCCATTCTCAGGAAACACGTTTTCCTTTGCAAGTTTTGAATTTAATGAAATGGATGACGATACGTATTTAGCTATTTTTGACAAACAAGGTGAAGGAGCTGGTTTCTTGGTAGCTGAACCATTTAAAAAATCTACAAACAATCAGATCATTCACCAATCCATGTTGTGTAAGTATATACATATATGTATAAAGCGGCATTTTTTTTTCTTTAACCTTGCTTTGAAGCAATTGCATTAGGTGGTATTCATGTCAAAACTGGCCCTGGTTTATTCACTTCTATCCGTATTCCTTCGATAGAAAGTCCAATATTGGCTTACCATTTGAAAGTCTCCAGACCCAATTGTGGAAATTACGTCTCTCATTTTGCACCCTTTTTAAGGCAGTCAATATCGACCATGCATGAATCTAAATTTTATGTCAATCTTGCAGATAACAGAGAAGCAGAAACAGATGTTTCCATTCATGGTCGCACAGCATTTGCGTCCATGGTAAGCGCTTCTCGTGACGTGAATGAAAACGGTCTCTCTTTTCAAGTATGGATGGACCCCACCTGCCCTGAATCGCTCCAGTTGGATCTATCCATTGACTGGTATGGTAGTGCTGGCCGTCTTGGTTTTCGTAATGGTATCATGTTGGCGACATTTTCATTTATTGTGGTAATGCTTGTGTTTATAGCACAAATCCAATGCTACAATAACACCGGGATTTATCCACATTTCGGCCAAGGCTTATCGTTTTGTTTTCAACGTACATTGCCAATTGTCATGACGTGTGTTACTGCAGTCAGTGTATTACAGTGTGTGTCACCTTCTACGCATTATTATACGTTTGATGATCTATGGTACCTACCTTCTTCTTGGCAGGATATTATGACAGGCAACATGGACCCTTTCTTTTGGTGGATTCCTCTCGCTGGGCTAGCTATGGCGATTGGTATTGTTAGTCTTTTGTGGCTAATTGTAGAAGGCTTAATGCGTGTGATGACACAAATATCTTTGCTTTGTTCAGCATTTTATCTTTTCGGTCCGTGGCCTATTTCTCGTCAACAAGAGACAAGGCATCAACAAATTCAGCGTCGAGCGATTACAACACTTATTTTGTTTGTCTTGGTAGCGACTTTTATACCATATCAATTTGTCTTTGTTGTCGCTTTTCTTGTACAATGTGTTACTTGTGTACGAGCACTTTTGAAATCAAAAGTTTCAGTAAGGAAAAAGGATCTCGCCTTGTTTTGGCTTGCTAATATATTTAATATAGTCAAATCGAATGATCACAAAAAGAACAAACCGTTATAATTACATGCTTTCACTGTTACTACTTTTCTTTACACTATTACCATTTAATCTGCCTATTTTGCTTGTTTGGATAAGGAATATCTCAGTACATTGGTTTGTGCCCTTTTCTTCGGATCACAATGTATTTGCTATAGCACCCTTCATGATATACGTTGAAATTTTAACAAGTAATAGAAAAATGCTACCACGTCAAAGAAATAAGCAAGTATACGTACATAGATCAAATAGCTCTATTCATATTGACAGTTTCTCAACTAGTAGTTTCTGGAAGATGTGTACTTATTTCATCATGTATTACATTGTCATTTGGGCTTTCTTGTATGGCATCAAATACACACACTGGATTTACTTTTTATCAAACTACCTCATTAGCTGGTTTTTACTACTTCATTATCTTGACTCTCATTTAGGCCGACTCTCCTATCATTATATCATGGATAATATTGGCTTTGTGAACAAAAAGCATTCATAGAAAATATAATACATATATCCCCATACTACTTTATATAACATCCTCTTTCCCCTTTTTGTATACATCATCCTTTTCCTTAATCATAATTTAATATTCTTCTAGACACCATTATAATACACTATTATTGCAAAAGAAATATGTTTTTCAGATCAAGAATACTCTATCAAAGAGAAAAGCGCGCTTTTGTCTTATCTCACGAACTCCTATAATGTGTAATATCGAATGCAAGTGAATAGGGTACTTAGATGTAAGGCGCTTAGACAGTGGGGGAAAGAAGAGTTACTGCAGCAGTGCTTGATAAGATCTTTTTTTTTTTTTTGTTAATCATTAGATGAAAGCCATAAAAAGGGGTCGAGATTTGTACTTATCGCTATGACAACAGGCAAATCTTCTTTTTTGAAATCTTACAAGATAATAGTCTTCCTTTTCGTTTCTCGATTTGTCTGAAAGAAATCTCAATTATTTTGATTCCCCCGGAAAAAGAAAAAGACAAGTGATAACATAATATATCCAAGTAAACATGTATTATTTATTCAACTGCTAAATGATTTAGTTCTTTTGAGCACGGGGACCCTTAGCTTCACGCTTGGCATGAACCTTCTTGGGTTGTTGAGTAGAGATGAGAGCAGAAGCACGAGCAACAGCAGCCTAATAACTTTATAAACAACACAATTCTTTCTAGTTCTTTGCAAATACTTACGGCACGGAGGTCGGGTCTGTACTTGGACTTGGCAATCAAGTTGGCAACAGACTTGGCGGTTTGGCGACGAGTCTTAGCAATAACAACAGAGTTGACAGACTTGGCAGGAGTGTTTTGCTTGTTGGCCTTACGGGTGGTGACACGGACACCACGAGCAACGGGAAGAATGGAGACAGTCTATCATTATTGTTAGACAAATGACTTTATATTTTGTTCGGGGCTCAATGCTTTACCTTGGCGTTGGCAATACCGGAATACTTGAAAGAGTTGATGTTGGTCAAGTTAGAGGGTTCAGAAGAGAATTGAACACCTTGACGCTTAACAAGGAAAGAGTTGTTGTTCTTGATGATAGCCCAAACCAAATCAGCACTCATTGTTCTATTTTACATGTGATTTTAATTCTCTAAAGTTCGAAATGTCGACACCCTCAAAAGAAACACTTACAATGTTTAATTTCCACGTAAGAGAAAAGAGAGAGAGAGAAGAAGAAAAAATTTTTGGGTTTGGTTACTGTTTTATTGTGATTGGCTTAAGACAAGTGGCTTATTCATTTTTTCCAAAAAAAAAAAAAAAAAAAAAAAAAAGAAAATCTCTGCCTGAAACGAAAGATCATGACAATTTAGTAGGTAGACTTGAGTCGTAAATTTATAGGAGCACTGTACATGTAAGGCCAAAAAATCTACAATTCTATTTGAACATGTATGTTTCGCGTTTGTTCTTACAGCAAGGACTATGGCTCTTTTGATTTATCACACTGATTTAAAAAGAGTGTTATGAAATACAAGTCTCATAGCGTATCTTATAAAGTTTTTATTCATGAGTTAACTAGTCCAACTAGTTTTATGCTTCTACGCATCATCCTAATAAATCACCAAAAGGAGAAGAGGACGGTTGAGCATTCGTTGTTGTCGGAGTGGAGGGATTATCAGAGTTTTTATTGGCCCAGTTACTCCAATCCGCTTGCACACTATTAGTTTTCATAGCATTCATTGAAGGACCCTTGGTAGCTGTGGACTGGGCTGTTTTTTTACCTAAATAATCCAGCGATACAAAGTTTGAAGCTTGAGCCCACATACCAGTAGACAAGACATCGGTCTTGTCTTCTTTTTCCAGTTTAGGAGCCGATGTTGGTTGCTGTTGTTGTTGTTGTTGTTGTTGTTCGTGCCCACTTGGCATTATAGGCTGTTTAGACTCAAATATATCAAGGGAAGGCTGTTGTTGAGCTGTTGAAGAAGGTATACTATCACCCAAAAGATCGAATAAATCTTCCTTCTGTGTCGTTAAATGCTGTTGCGGTTGTTTGGGCACTTTTACATCAGTTGCTTGTTGGAAATCGTCAAAATCATCATCAAAAAGGCTCGTATTAGTAGTAGGTTTTGATCCCTGCTGATTAGAGCTTATTTCACCCCAAGTAAAGTCACCCCAGTCATCGTCATCATTTACACTTTTCTTTTTTAAGTCCTGGCTTGAGTTGTTATTGTTGTTGGAAAATGATTGATTATCACTGTCATCATCGTCATCATCCACGCCGTGTTTTCCAGATTGATTAGGATAGGGAGTTTCTTCGCCAAAACTATAAGCATCGTCATTAAAGCTGATACCATTTCCGCTTGAAGTAAAAGAATCACTCTCGAAACCTACAAATCGACTTGATGCTCCTCCTGGTCTTATTGTAGAAGTCCGACTTCCACTCCATTGATCCCGTTCCATCTGAACCAACACCTATATATTTATTTCGATTCTTCTTTGCTACAGTATTTCTTCTACATTAAATTCAGACGATGTTAATTTTTATATGGGCGAATTGAAATTGATTTTTAGACGATCAACTTACCTATTTTGGAAATCACAAAAAATTTTTTGCAGAAAAAAAAATTATTTTAGACGAATCAGATTTAATTTTTAGAATTCTTTCCTATTGTTTACCTGCAAGATCTTTAAGCCTCACCCTGAAGTGAAGCAACCACATTGGAGGTAGCGGAGGGTTGTCTAGAGAAGACAGAAGGGCGGCCATTGCCGTTCCATATATTTCTGGCAATCATCATCATATTCTTAGCTGCCATTTCGTCACGATTCCAGAATATTCCGCATGTGGAGCAATGGAATATCTGGGTTATGTAACGGGCATCATCACCATCATCGCTGACCTTAAGGTTTTTAAGGTTTCTAGTTAAGCATGAGTTGCAAATCTATAAAGATGTGAATTAGAATGAAAATTATGCGTCCTAGCCATGCTTACCTTTGAGGTTTTAAACTCATTTATGTCTAGCAAAAGCAACTCGCCTTGACCTTCTCGATGTTTTAGGTGCTGGTATATTTTACTAGAAACACCGTGGCGGTGACCTCTAATCTTGACCTGATCTTTGTTCTTGAGTCCGTCACCAAAAATCACCAACGACATTTTTTCGATATCGCCTTCTGTAAAACTAGGCTTATGTCTCCTCGCACTTACAAACAGCGTTTAGAAGATGCTATTCAGAAAAAAAAAAAAAAAAAACGGAACATACCTTCCGCTGCTGTTTTGAGTGGCTTCTTGCCAATCCCGCATTTTCCTTCGCTTCTTCTTGTTTCTTTTACGTCGATTTTTGTTTTATTTAGTTCCACCATTGATTAAAATGTTGACACATTCTTCTATGGTCTTTTGTGACGCAAGGTATGCAAGCCATCTATCCTTCGATGTATCGAAACCGTAGAAGGAAAAAAGCCGATTCAAATACTCTAGCAGATACTTCGTATATAACACATATTGCTTGCACGAAGAGGTCTTGGATGATGGTATATTTGTTTCAATCGTAGCAATACCCAATTGTTTTTTCATACTTTGCTGTTGTCTCTGTCTTGAAACTGTTCCGTACATGTTATAATACTCTCGAGATGAGACACGTCTTATATCAGTGCCTCCATGAAAAGAGACAAAAGGATCCGTCCTTCCTGGATCAACCGCACAGGGCCGAAAATGCCTCTCGGCTTCTTCAGCTGTGAGATCACCGAGCTCTAGTGCAACCTTCTGCTCATCTGAGACAGGGGATACCTTTCTACAGAACAAAACTCTACACGTGTACCCATCTGTGTATAATCCATTCAAAAACATTTTTTGAGGCGAGTCCCGTAAATTTTCAAGGCTACATAGAAATACAGTTAAATCTAATACCTTATATTTTGTAAGGCTTATACCTTTTGATTTTTAGCTTCTTAAAGTTGAAACATTGATAGAAGCATCTTTGAGCATATTCATAAGGCGATTCATTTGCTTCTTTCCTAAGAGCAGCATTAGGAAAGATACCTTTCAAGTTCTGTCTGCCAATTTTGATGAGCCTCCACTGTAATCCAGGCTTAGGAAAGAGACTAAATAGCCTTGGGGGGTACGAACTTGTTTTCTTTCACCACACTTTTCTTCTTCTTAATTTTGCTCTTTCTTTTGCTTTCTCTTTTGGAATTCCCTTGAGTCTGAGGTGTTGTTTCTTCTCTTTGTGGGTTTGACTCCTCTGTATGTGGTTCTTTATTCATTTCAATTAATTCTTCATAACGGGAAAGGATATGACGGAGCACAGGCATGATTTGAAAAGGTGCACTATTTAATGTTGCCTTTGTGACGGGAAACGTCGAAAATCGATTTTTTTATTTCTGTTGACAAATTATTTATACATCCCAGAATTCTATCTTTATCTGCTTGCGTGATTGAAGGAAGGATATCATTTGGAATGTCCACAGTGACTGGATTGAGCGATAATACTCCATCTAATAAGTGCTGGTATACGAGATACTTTACTGTTGGCATTTTGGCATTCTAAAAAATTACTTAATGTTTAAATGATATATGTAACTGTCTGATTTCTAACTCACAGGAAAAGAATTGATAATCATATATATAAAGTAATTAGCGATAATATTGTGAAAGTTTTCAGCATACAGTAGTCGCGCCATATAGTGCTAGCTTTTTTCCAGGCACCTTTCAGCACTAAATAGGATTTTAGCATTATATAGCGCGGTTTTTCACAGATTTGTTAGCAGAAGGAAATTTTTTCTTTAAAACTTCTAGCACTATATAGGATTTAGCACTATATAACGTAGTCTTATATAACGTGGGTACTGTAATAATAATTGTTATAAGCGGTGGCGATCGTCTCACAGGCTGACGAAATAACCTGTCCATAATTGGTGATACCATCTCTTGCTACATTCAAATTTACACCTTCAAAACTGTTCAGCTCATTCCACGTATCGGCAAGGAAGGGTATGTCCGGATTTGCCTCTTGAAGGCTATCAATCGACAAACTATTGTAGACTACTCTGCACACAGAGTATCAAAAGTTTTGTTGAAATATACTGTTCGGCAGGTCTTGAGGATACTTTAAAATACAGTAATTCATAAAGATTTGTGCTTTTAACTAAGATCACCTCCCGCAAACAAAAACTAGAGAGGGTCTTGATCTTTGATAATGATTGCTCAAATTTATCTTCGTTCGAATACTTCAAAAATGACCTTAAAGCAATGGATACAGTGAATTTTTGATAACTATTGCCAAACTTTCTTTGGATCTGGCCGTTTAACGTGAAATTATAGTTTGGGCACTCTCTGCTTCTAGCAGATGAGTGACCACTATTTTTACACGACGAACAAGATACAGCTTGAGCACTGGTGGAGGCAGTCGCTCTACTTTTTTTGGCTTTACGTTTGTCGTATTTCTCCTCAAATGTATCTTTGCGTTTTGGAACTGCAAACAATATAAGTTTATTCTGTGCTCACATTACTAGAAAGCATCTTACCTCGATTTAATGGGGGGGTGCTGCTGTGTTTTGTTTGATCCCGCTTGGCTATTGTCTGTAGATTCTTGAATGTTTTTATATTTCAGTCGTCTTTTTGCCTCCATGAAATATTCAATGGAAGGATAGATGGGAGTGCGCATAATTTGAAGAAGAAAGGAGGATTGCAAAGGTGTTGTCAAATAGTCCTGAAGTTGAATCGTAACCGCTTTTCTCATACGGTATATCAAAATAGGAAGATTCAATAATTTATTAATTAATCATCATGCCTCTGATGTTGGGAATAATAAATACCTTATTTGCAAAAGTTTAAAATGCTGATTAAGGTTATCAGTTATATCTTTATTGTAAGCGAAAGGAAAGAAAATTAAAGTAATCAAAAGCTGACTTCTATACTTACAGTTTAATCCTTCTATTATTCCCGGGTTTATTTCATGTGTTTTAAGTTTATTTTGGCTGCAGTGACTACATTATCTTCAATAAGTCCCAGTTCCCTAAAATAGAAATCCAAGATAAGTCCCAAAAGACAACCCGAATTGAACAGGTGAGAATTCAACTTTGTGAGCGTCTATTGTGAGCACCTAATAGGTAAGCAAATTATCTTATTTAGAGCATGTCCCAAAACTAATTTTCTTTTGTCTAAATTTCCATTTTTACTTCATCCAAAAAAGGTAAACCAGCTTTCTAAAAATTAATTTTGATTCGTCCAAAAAAAAATACTAACAACGTCTGAATCCAAAGTGTAAAAACTGTAGCTCAACAATTTCTTTGGCTCTATTGCGAACTGAGGCATAATTAAAAAATTAATCATTTGCATGAAAGTCATAATAGGTAACACTTTACTATTGACGCCTTCGTCTTTTCCCTTTTCATCTATATAATAAAAATTATGCAGCACTTTGTCAAGAGAAACATGAGAACGAGCGTCGTCAATAACTCGCTCTGAACCATTTTTAACAAGGTATTCCAACAACACTAGAGCCTAAAAATAGCAAAGCGTTACACTTAAAATGAGGTTCGGCTGCAACAATAGGCGTACCTTGTATATCTGGCGCTATTGCCTACTAGGTTCTTTCTCGGTGAATCGTCTATAGATTGTGGGCATGATTTCGTTAAAATATTGACCGAAAGCCATTGCGATCAATAAAAAGACTTTGTCAATCTATCTGTTTAACAGCGACTTACTAATTAAAAGTTTCTTTAGCAATTTCTTGCATGAGTGTTGTAGAAGCTCCCCAGGGTTCGTTATTGGTAGCGTCAAGCTTCTATTTCGGTGTAATGCAACATTACATTTTTACTATGGTAAAAATGAGTTCCTAGAGTATATAACCCCACTTGTCGAGCTTACGTACAGTTTATTTACCACACCCTACTGTCAATAAATTTAGAACTTTATAAGCCTTTAATTGTTGTTATAAATATACCTTTACTTCCCAGATATCGGGCAATTGAAAATTTGACAGATTGTTCATATAAAAAAGAAAAAAAAAATAAAACAAGCAAAGGAGATTTCTATAACTTAACATGTATAACAGTCGAGTTTCTCTTTTCCTCTTTCTATTATCCACAAGTGTAGCTATATTCTTTCAAGAGATAAAAGATCTGGGTCTATCCGTCACAGTTGCGCTCTTGATATCCAGTTTACTGTCATGGAGATGATAGGTTAACATCAAGAAAACATCAACACCAGAGACAGATATGCCTCATTCATACCCGAGAGAAGATATAAATGTAGTGTTTGAAGCTATTATGCTACTAAGTAATCCAATTGGTATTGTCATATGTTTATTAGTTCACAATGTTTCTAGGTATTTATAAATAAATAATAAAGAAATGTTGTCAGATTGTGGTCTTTGTTATATTTCTTTGTTCTAGGTATAACGATTGATTTGTTTTGATGAGAAATAGGGCTCACTGTCTCGAAAACAGCTGAGCATATCATACAAGGAAGTATTTATTGTTCAATAAAGATTCAACAAAAATCTGTGTACATTTAGCAAAATCTTGGTGCGCAACGCATAACTTTATATACAGTAGTTTGACGTCACTATATTGAGAACTTTGGTGCGCCACCATGGCGGGCGGAACTTTACTCTTCTTTAATCGTGTACCAGAATAAAGATGTCAAAATGCTTTCGTTTGATTGGACAATAACCATTTTGTAAGCATGATGTCATGAATGTGTGTTTTGTGGTAATAACTGAATGAATTTGAAACAAGAGTAAAACAGGGAGTTGTCCTGAATAAACAGAGAGGATTTGGTATTTCAAGTTACAAGCTAGACAACACCATTGTCTCTTGACGCGTCATAAATGTTTACAAAGGAGTGATCCATTTCCAAAAACGTAGCATAACCCAAATCAGCGGGAATCCAATTTTTTCCCTATCGTTTTTATTTCATCATTTACGTGATAGTATTTTTTTTTTTTTTATTTATTTTCCTTTTTTCTTTTCTTTTATCAAAATTAAAAAAAAAAAAAAATGCCTTACGATAGAAAGCCCTCTGCTGTTGGAAACGAACGTCATCATCCTCACACCCTCTCCACTCTTGTAAGTGACGCGTAAAAATATAAGAGAACTTCTTTAGTTGACTTTTAATGCAAATACTAGGATTTCCAAGGTGCTAGTTCTGCCGCTGCTGCTAAAGCTATGAAATCTGAATTAGCCAAGTTGGCTTCTCAAATTCAAAATGAAGAAGAGCGCAAGGTAAGTGATAAGGCTGGTGTGCGTAATTATTATACCTCTAACGTGTCATTAGTACTTTTCTCAAGAAATGGATGGTTTCTATATGCTCTTCACTCGTTTCTTGGATGAAAAGTCCAAAGGAAAGAAGTTGTAAGTATTCGTAACTAAAAAAAAAAAAAAACCCCCCGTACTTTTGCTAACCTCCTCTGGAAAAAAAAAAAAAAAGGGATTGGGACAAGATTCAAACTCCTTCTGATGAGCAAATTGTTCCTTATGCCACTATTCCCGAAGTCACAGATACCGCCGATCTCCAAAAGTTAGCTGTCTTGAAGTTGAATGGTGGTTTGGGTACTACTATGGGTTGTGTTGGTCCTAAATCTGCTATTGAAGTTCGTGATGGTATGACCTTTTTGGATTTAAGTGTTCGTCAAATTGAGGTAAGCAAGCGTGATTTGTCAATGAACTTCCCCCATCTAATATTTCGTATCTTAGTACTTGAACAAGAAAAACGATGTTAGCGTTCCTTTCATCTTGATGAACTCTTTCAACACGGATGACGACACTAAGCGTATTGTTCAAAAGTATGCTTCTCACAATGTCGATATCATCACTTTTAACCAAAGCCGTCATCCTCGTATCAATAAGGAATCCATGTTACCTGTGACTAGATCTCCTGCCGCTCCTATCGAACAATGGTAAGTGACATTCAATTGAAAAGAGAAAGAGAGAATTGGATTCTAACGGCATACGCGCGTGTGCATATAGGTATCCCCCTGGTCACGGTGATTTATACGAGTCCATCTATAACTCTGGTCTTCTCGATCAACTCATTTCCCAAGGTAAAGAATACCTCTTTGTTTCTAATGTTGATAATTTGGGCGCTACTGTTGACCTCAACATCCTCCACCACATGGTTGAATCTGATGCTGAATTTATCATGGAAGTCACTGATAAGACAAAGGCTGATATCAAGGGTGGTACCCTTGTGGACGACGATGGTCATATCCGTCTTTTAGAAATTGCTCAAGTCCCTGATGAGCATGTTGAAGACTTCAAATCTGTCAAGAAGTTCAAGATTTTCAACACCAATAACTTGTGGATTAATTTAAAGGCTATTAAGCGTGTTATGGATGAAGAAGCTATGGACCTTGAGATTATTGTTAACAACAAGACAACACCTCAAGGTGAAAAAGTAATTCAACTTGAGACTGCTGTTGGTGCTGCTATCAAACACTTTAAGAATGCCCACGGTGTCAATGTGCCTCGTACGCGTTTCTTGCCTGTCAAGTCCACATCTGATTTATTCTTGGTCACTTCCAATCTGTATTCACTTGTTCATGGTTGTCTTGAAATGAATCCTGAACGTATGTTTAGCAACGTTCCTCTTGTCAAGTTGGGTGACCACTTTAAGAAGGTCAATGATTTCTTGACTCGATTCAAGACAATTCCTCATATCTTGGAGTTAGATCACTTGACTGTCACAGGTGATGTTTGCTTTGGCTCTGGTGTCGAGCTTCGTGGTACAGTTATTATCGTCGCTAACCATGGCGAGCATATTGATATTCCCTCTGGTACCGTTTTAGAAAATAAGGTCGTCACCGGTTGTTTACGTATTCTTGATCATTAAATACCTACATATTGCAACAAAAAAAATATTTTTCATTCAATAAAAATAATAAGACATCCTTACTACATGAAGATAACAGAGCGACAGTGGTCTGAATATGACAAGTGAATTGATGCTGAGCTATTATAAAAGCTTATTACTTATCTACATACAAAAGCCATCATTTGATTTTGAACTATTTATGTATCCTGAGTCTGTTGTTATATTTAATTGATTGCTATGATAGTTGTATACTGACTGTATTAGGCGTTAAGATTACATGTGATATTAACATATTGTGGTGTAGATAAGGCAATTGGTCATAGGCTTGTATTTATGACAGCTATATTGCTGGTAGGTAACCGAAATCATTGGTTGTATTGTATAGTTTTAAGGGAGAGTATTTTAGCCAACTTAACATGAGTCAAGCGGAAAGACGCTACGACATTTCGCTGACCAGCTCTCTAGTTACTACCATAGCGTATTCTTCTTTTTGCTTTTTTTTTGTCTCCCTATTGTTATATAATACATATGCAATTACCATCTAACTTTGCCAAGTCATACGCTTAGGACAATAACCAAGTCTTTTATATATAGACTAGTTATATACGATTTCAATTGAGGTAGGACAAAATGAGAGAAGCACTGTTGTTGTTTTTTCACAAAACAATAGGAACATATGTACTCGAATCGATTGTACTGTGGCTATGACAGAAAGAGACAATGATTATATATACTACTCAGTTGTGTATATACACTAGTCTATATTTTGCTTTGATGTTAATGAGGTAGTACCATGAATTCATTGTAACCTTAAAAACCTCATTTTTTAATTTTCTTGAAATGTGTGGGGTGCCCCATCTTATTAGGGCCTTTCAAATTTCATGTGGTTTTGCTCACTTCTCACACTAAAAGCGCTGTAAAATTAAAATGTTCTACCGTTTTTTTTTTTTTTTCACGTTTATGGACAATGTCGATCTGGGGGGTGGAGTTCTTCTTGCCTCCCCCTCCCCCCCTTCTCCTTTCCCCATCACAATAATAAGGTACAAAAGTTTATTTTAGGAAATGTAGTATAAAAAGGGTCCTATTATATTTGCTTGCCTATTTTTCTTTTTCTTTTATTTTTATTTTTTTAGCTTCTTTATTATACATATACATACAATGCCTAAAGAAAATATTTTATTTGAACACTTTGATCCTGATTTGGAATTGGGTAAGATTCTTGATGCAAACGGTAAACCTATCAAGCTACGTAAGAAGCCCGGAAGAAAGCCTAATCCTCCATCACCTGCACAACGTAAAGCGCAAAACCGAGCTGCACAAAGAGCGTTTCGCGAAAGAAAAAGGCGAGAGATGAGAGAAGCCGAATTGACTGTACAGGAATGTATGAAAGAAAAGAGTCAAACAATTGAAGAGCTCAATAAGTGTAGAAAGCGTATAGAAGAGCTCGAGTTTGAAAACAAACACTTGAAAGGATACGCATTAACCTTGAAATTAACATGTTCTGCCCATCAAATACAAGTGCCGCGTCTTTGGGATAATGGCGCTGAAGAAATAAGCTTCTCGGAAACAAAGGACATACCGCAAGAATTGGAATTCTTCCTAGATAGGAATACACACATTATGCCGCTTGACATATCAGAAGAAGAGCAACTTCCTCCTTCATCGATTCTGGAATCACCGCTCTCTTCATCGTTATCTTCATCGTCTTCTTCAGATATATTTTCTGACATTCACTCTGACATTCTGAACAATACTACCACAACAGCAGACAATGATGATTACGTTCTCGACGATGCTTTATCAACGATTGCACCACAACTCGCAAGCCATTTAGAAACATCTTTTTTCCAACAACTTCTAAAAACTGACTTGGTGGTAAATCATCGTCACCAACCAACAACTTGTGTCACAAAGGCTCAAGAGAATCGTCTCTGCATTTCAAACCCTATAGACCACCCAAGAAATAACAGTGTCTCATCCCAAACGACTTCCTTGGACGCGATTGAACAAATTAGACTAGTTGAAAATTTAGACGAAGAGATGAGGACTCTGTTTACTTCGAGTAAGTATAGTCTCAAAATTCAAACACATTTATACTAATCTATCAATAGAAGAACAGTTCGATACGATACAAGTATTGATGTAATACCTTGTGCAGCCTTACATGATCACATGGTACTTTTCCAAGACTTTTATAATGCAAACGAGCCATCGCATTTCATGACCAAAGTCAAACAAATGCTTCTCACAAAGCCTGCAAAATAATGTACAAAAATGCAAACTCAAACTCTTATTATAAGGCGTAAATCATTTAGCATAATACCACACTTTTCTTTTTAAATAAAAATGTTTTTTTTATATATTATACCATAATCTTTATATGCTTCAAGACAGTATATAGCTGGCTGTTCTTTTAAATAATTGCTCATTTACTCTATCGATGATTATTGGTACAAAGCTTTGACTTTGTGGTACCAATATTTAGTCTGAACGCGTTACATCGTTCCAATCGTTTTTTTGTCGCAATGCACTCATCTTGCGACTTGTTCAAGGCTTTTGTAATGCTGTTTGTAGCTTTATGTTCACGCGCTATAATCCTTGACATTAAGTTAGTTCTTGTATGTAGTGAAGCTGGTAGAATAGAAGGAGACATCATCTGTAAAAAACGAGTTGAATGGAACGAAAGCGGAACCTACAGAAATTCACTAGATTCACAGGTCTAACATTGCGCACGGCAAAATTATAAAAGCAAACCCGTTACTGAATATTTATTATGGTGAGGAATGGGTTTCTAAAATATTTAACAGGAATACATAACATGCATTTATTACATGCACTGTCTCTTTTTTGTTTATTAGCAGAATATAGAAATTCAAATGTCATTGAACTTTTCATATGAAAATGAAGTATCGGTTGGGGTGACACTGGTTTTGCGTATTTTTAAGTGTGGGACAATAAACGCATTTCAAATTACTTAAAATGTATGAATAAATATTACGGTTTTTTAAACAAGAAATAGTACGATTAAAGAAATAAACTCTTTACAGGAACGCTTTGAATTTCCTAATTTATCAAACAACCTTTTGACGTATTAAAAGCAAACAAAAAGGAAATCGCTCGTAACCATTGTCTCTGTTTCTATCAATACAAATCTCTTCATTAGGTATTTTTCTGCGATGCGCCTTTTTTCTTTTTCTTTTTATTTTTATTTTTATTTTTTTTTTTTTTACTTACACTTTGCGACTTATTATAACAATGAGTCAACTGGTGGGATTATGCCTGATAAAGCTTCCTCAGTTGGTGTACTAACTATCATGGTATAACTTTTAAAGTTGTCGTAATTTACGTATACTTTGTACCCCATGCTAATTTTACACAAAGTCTTCCATATATAAAAATATTATGTTATACAAAGTTTAAAGAAATAGCCAGAGCTAAGCTGACTGCTACAGCATCATTACTCTATACAAATACCTTGAAAATTGTATATAAATTGTACCAACTAGATTAAATATGAGTATTGCTTCTGAGATGGGGAGTATGTCAGATGGAGAGGGTTTTATGATATGAGCATACCACCCTTTGAGATCTGCCATTTGTTTGCTTTTGATAGAGTATGCTCCAGCTATACTAGCTCTAAGTGCCTGTGTACTACTTAATATCAACGTACTTTTTTTTATATAAGTTGGCTATAGTACGTTACAACGTGATTGCAGGCCATTAAAACACATCCTTGAGAATATAAGGTTAGATTGCATTGGTTGTTTAGTCTCATGCTTCATAATTGAGCCCTATGCAAATTCAGAGAGCAGCTTATTTTACTATACTTATTTCTTTCATTATATGCACTACTGGTTTTACTCAAAATCTTACATTAAAAGGTAGCAACTCACTTACATACTCGTAAAACACGTCAGATAATATAACAATAAAGGTGTAATATTATGTATGCTGCATAAACTATTCAAGTTTATGTCGAGAAACTCAACGCCAATTATAGTATTGCTATTTAGTTATAATTACGTTGCCAATGTATTGTTGGTTTCGCCTATGAAAATTCTTGCGATTTGGATCATTGCAATAATCTTGTAGTGAACAAGATTACGGGTTATAGTTTGCTATCAATTGATAATGAATGGCTTCCATACGGATAGTGTTTGTTTTATAACTTAACAGTTAGGGGTCACAGTACATATTATACCTTAACTTATGAAATTTATAGAATCTAAAATTGTATTTAAAGTGATGAAAAGTGTGTAAAATATCTCCATAGATTCTATCACAAAGCAGTTCCGACCTGAACTATGTTCTGCATTGTTTTCTAGCTTTTCAAGCATATGAAAAAAGAAAAGAGCTATGCATTGGAAGATCATTAATGCATTATATATAAATATGTGAACTGGGTAAATGTGAGTCTTGCCTTATCAGTATAGAGAAGCTTATATTGGAGTATATTACTTGTCATCATAAACTAATATTTGTCTATGATTACATACAAACCACTTTATTTGGGTAGCGCTGGTATACAAAGTTAATGGACTAGTCGGATTTGAACACAAATATAATGTCAACTTTGGTGATCTTATTATATTTTAGTTAAATTATAGTAGGAATAATCCGTAGACTCCAAGATTTTTTTCTTTTTTTAAAAAAAGCGCTTGCTTTGTTAAAAAACGACAGGTCATATTGCATAGCTTACATGACGCGATTTCTTACTAGAAGGTTATAAAATCCATTTGTAGTTAGAAAAAGTAAAGTCGATACATTAGGAATATCCCTGTTGAGGGATAACCGGCTATTATTATGTATATCCAACCAATTTTTATACAGCTGAAGGAGATTTGTTCATTAAAATGAAGCCGTAAATTATTTACCCCCCCCTATATCATTTATCTCTTGGGAACCAAGTTTACAATTGCTGTTTGACGATTCTATCTCCTTTGAAATGAAAATTTATCTAATAACTATTTTTAATCTTTAAAATAAAAGTCTAGAAGTTCGTATATAGTACCCAAGACCTAGAACACCACTTAATGACTTTTGTAAAGTAATGCGACATTAATTTATAGAAGGTTGATGAGGACGACGGAACATATACTTTGTCGTTGCTTAGCTACACAAACGCCAACTTGTGTATTGCAAGAAGGCAACAGCATCTTGCTGTTTATTAAAGCTCTAGGCAGCATGTTCACAGTATGTTGTTGATCCTATCTTCTAAATTGCTGAATAAGTGATGATTTTAACAAAAACCACAATAGACTTTTTTTTTAAGAGGTACAGTGTTAATAAATTTCATAAACCTCTAGTATTGCTGCTGTGTGCATATTCCATATATTTATATCAGCTTCCAGAAAAAGACCTTATTTATTTACATTGTTATATTATTGTAAAAGTTGTAAAAGCCATAAGAGACGTTGGGGGTAAGCAAAATGAGGCAAATCAACCATACGTTCTACTTGTTACACCTTTGATATGGCGTGAATACCTTTTTGGTTACATGCAAATAAGGAGTGATTTGGGATTTTATTAAATGGTGAAAGACACATGTGATTTGGATACAATATTCACTTTTGCAAGCTTTCTGATTTTTTTTTTTTTCCTTAGCTGAGTAACTAAATGACATTGAAATATAACAAATGCTATTAGGTAGGAGACAGCCTCCGCTTAAAAAAAGACATAAAGACGTGTAGTACCAGATCAGCATATATTATATACTTCTCTTATCAATAAAGTATTGTTTACTTTTTGTTTATTTTCACTCCCTATTGTAAATAAAGCAATTAATTATAAGCCCAAAAAAAAGTAGTAGTCCCAAAAATGAAAGTCCCAAAAAATTTCTGCAGTCACTTAATCAAAAATAAAGTATATAAAGAGCCTCTTTTTTGTCCTAAGTTTTTTTTTTTTTTTTTTTCTTTAGCCTAAGGGGGTCTCTGGTCTGTGGACGCACAGTCTTAGGGGCAGACTACTTCCTTCTTTTCAGGGCTTCCATTCTGCAAATTTCAAAGTAACTACTGGTTGGGATCTGAGGGGATTGTGAGATATAAAGGGATCGTGGCACTAAGGGGAAAACAGTAGCGAAATGGGTTTGTAGTCTAAGGTGCCTTAATTCCTCGGTCAATGTCGCGCAAGACGGGTAGAGCAGTTCTAGGCTTCGGTCAGAACATACTCATAGACTCATAGCAAAGCAACCGGGGTTTTTAAAAAATGAATAAAAATGAAAAATTTCCTTTTGAAAAAAGTTCTTTTGCATAATACGCGTTGAGTTTGAATATTTCCTCGTCAGCATTGATCAAATGCAACATTAACCCACTTGGAGTTGTATTGCAGCTGATGTCTTTTTCTGTCTTCAGACTTCCTTTTCATTGTAAACTATAAAATAATATTACTGTTCTAGTGGCATCTGAGAGCACTTGGACAGTTTCGAATTCCTACATGAGTTGTGATTTACCTCACGTTTCAACGCCACTGGAATCTTCAAGTTTTTTTTCTCTCAACATATTGTAGAAAAAGGCTCCATAGTAGGCACAATTTCTCTGTTACTGTCTAAACGCGTACAACTTTTTCAAAAAAAAAAAATTCAGTCGTGGCACGTATTCATGTACATTAAAAGGTTACCATCGTCATAAGAAGGTAGCAAGTTTACGCAGAAAGCCAGAAAAGCTTTTAACATGTCTTTTTATGAAAAGTGGAAAAAAGATTGTTATTAAACAGCATCACATTATCTATGTCCAACAGTAAAGAAGCAGATTACAATACACTTGTTGTGCTTGCTAGCTTCTCATTACTCAGCATGTAGTAAATGTTGAACATTGCGGCTGTCCTACGCTCTTCAGCTTCTACTGTATTTATGCACAAGATGTTATTAAAAGAAGTTTTATGGAAAAAGAATCCTCACTTGCAGCCTTACATTCACTAACAGCCACGATAATAGCCGCATATGAATGTCATCATACCTAGGGATGAAAAATATAGTGCATGTAGCTGTAGAGCTTTCAAACTATAATCATCGAGTTTTGTTGAATTAATATTTTGCAAGTTTTTGTATACGACCCCAAAAAAAAGGGGTCTTCTTTAAATTCTTCTTTGATTTTATATGTGGTATTATCAATTAGCGGATCCAGTGCCATTTTTTGTGATATTATGGAAGTCCTAATACATACTAATAACACAAACTATGTATGTAAATCCCATAAGATTCTGAAATATAGACAAGTGACCTGACTATCATTTATGGTTTTACTCAAAGATATCTATCGCTAAAACACCTATGTGTTTATTCTCATAAAATTCAAGCATAGTAAGAAGAGGTTTCTATATACACACTTAATAGTATTTGTTAAATGATAATTGAAAGACATATTTTATATTTCTTAGAAACAAGCAAGTTAGTTGTATGCGCATAAGGAAGGAGTTGTTGAGCGACTACTTGTATCGGAGCTGCTAGTAGTTGCAATACTGATATCATCATAATACACTGTGTTCAGCCCATATATAGTTTGCAGCGTGTCATGTACATTTTTTTCAGGAATGTCGTTCCATGACCAAGAATAGCAATCTATCAGGTTGCGCACATTTATTTTTCTTTTTGCTGCTCTCTTGAACAATTCAGGTGGCCTAACTTTTCCGTGTCGTAAATAATAACTCTTACAGGTTTCACACCAGTTACCACTGCCGCAAAGATTACGGTACCATTGATGCGTTTCAGTGACTTTACAGTTAACACATTGTTTCTGGCGTTTTTTTTGAGCAGAATAAAAGACAAAAGGTGTATGATCTTGCTGAGATCTGTTAGCAACAATAAGTCGCAATGGCCTGGGCTCTCCATGCTTTAGTTGATATCTATAACAAGCTACACATAATTGGCGTCGAGAAGCAGGCTTAGCGTGACAGTTAACACAATTTGGTTTAATTTTCTTGGGCCTTGGAGTGTAAAGCATGAGGAGCAGTGCCAAGTAAATATCAGGCTGTTCTTTCGTACACGTTGGTTTTGGCAAGTTACGATAATCTAGCCCAGCTGTTTTGAATAAAAAGTCGGCCATATCAATGACAGATTTTAGCTTGAGAGTATCTAGATTGTGAATACTGAATCGAAAGAGATGATTCAAGACATGGTTCAACCTATAAATATGGTCTTCTCTTGCTATATGTTCGTTTTCCAAAAAGCGAATATCTGTTCTCCCAGGAGCAGACTTATATTGAGTATACCTAAAAAGATGTAATAACCAAGTAGGGAAGAAAACAAACTCTGGAGAAATTTTACTAGAACTTTCTGTTTTAAAAAAGACAAGCAAGAGCCTCATTTGGTGATAGAGTTCGACTGATTGAATGGGCCTGTTTGTGCCTATATGACAACGATAAGAGCCATTTATATGTTTTCTGATGATCTTGAGATGAACAGGCACTCCTTGGGTAACTTCAGAAGCTTCCATTGGTACAAGTGTCATATCTGTCAAACCTCGGTGTTCTACAGTTTTCATTTTATACTGTATTTTTGCGAGTATATTTTGCCATAGTTGCATTAAACTTTCGTCTTGAATAGCTCCTTCCAATGGGTCTTGAGGAGACAATAAGTCATGAATATTCATTGTAGCAGAGAGAAAGAGAAAGAGAAAAATGATAAAATAAAGATGTAGTATCCATCCCTTACTATATTTATAATATACTCTTTTCATTAAAAATCAAGTTCTAAACAAGGGTCAATTTTGTTGCTAACTTGAAACATTTTATTCGTGAACCATCCAATGAAATTGACCTCAACTTAGTACTTCTTTTTCAATACGTATAAACTCAGCATCTGACAACATTTTGTACATCATGTCAAACATTACCCCTTTTTTCCTGCTTGTAAGAAAAAAAGCGCGTAAGTGACATTTGTGTTAACTGATAGATTCAATCACCGTCTTTTGTGCGACTTTGTTTTTTTTTTTTTTTTTTTTTTTTTTTTTTTTTTGCTGCAAACTTTTCTTCCTGAAATTTTCATTTTTATATGTATACAAATAATTTGAAGCATTTATAACAATAAAATCATGGACAACCAAGAAGAGGACTTCAGCAAATTATCCATACAGGATAAATTACAACATAAAGTAAAACAAAAAAAGATGTTTAATCATCCTTTTTTAACTCATTTTGGTTTTGATTAGGTTTGGAAAGCTCGTGTTTCAGCATGTGAAGATTTAACACAATTATTTCGTAAATCAGTGGAGGATGCTGATTTTTACACATACGAACCTTTTTTAAAGAAAATGGTAATTGAACCTAATGCAGTGGCTCAAGAAGCTGGTTTATCTGCAGTCCTTGAATACGTCAGCAACGCACCTAACGCTTCAAGGTACATGCATACATATAAACATATGCTTAATATTAATTTCTCTTTCTTGCAGTACTCGAGAAACAATTGTTCCTGCTCTTGTAGAAAAGTGTCTAGGTGCTACCAAAGCAGGAACCAAACAAAAGGCTACTGACATCATTTTACTTTATGCTGAAATTGATACACCCGATCCAGTTTTGGTAAATGCTTTAAACAATATTTTATTATACTTTATTTATGTTTATTTTAGGAATTTGTTTTACCTGGTTTAAATGCAAAACAACCAAAAATAGTGCTTCAAACTGTAACTGTATTAAAGGACCTTGTACAACAATTTGGTGTTAAAAAAGTGAACCCCAAACCAATTATTAAAGTTATTTCAAAACTATTTGGCCATTCAGATAGCAAAGTAAGAGCAGAAACTTCAGCTTTAACAGTAGAATTATATCGTTGGATTGGTCAACCTTTAATGACTAGTTTGTCAGATTTAAAGCCTGTTCAAATTAAGGATTTAGAAGAAGCTTTTAGTAAATTACCAGCAGAAAAACCCACACCTACTCGATTAATTCGTGCAGAACAGGCAGCAGCAGAAGAGGCAGCAGCAGCGGAAGAAGAGGTTCAAGATAATAATCAACCTGAAGAAGAGATGGAAGTAGATGAAATAGACGCTTTCGATCTTGCTGATCCGGTAGATATTACAGCAAAACTACAGAGTAATTTCTATGAACTATTAGCCTCAAAAAAATGGCAGGAAAGAAGGGAGGCTTTAGATGCATTGCTAGAACAGGCCAAAACACCGAAAATTTTGGACAAAGATTACAGTGAATTAATGGGTGCACTCGCTAAACGTATTAACGATGCCAATATCCTTTTGGTTGGCGCAACAGCGACTTGTATCGAGCACATTGCAAATGGATTAAGACAAGATTTTGGAAAGTATAAACCGATAATTGCACCTGTCATGATCGAAAAACTGAAAGAAAGAAAACCGGCAATTTTGGAACAGCTTGCGAACGGTCTGAATGCTGTTTTTGCTTCAGTACCCATGTCCGAATTAATAGAGGATGTCACAACTGCTTCGAAGCACAAAAACCCTCAAGTTCGATCCGAATGTTTTAAATTACTCTCAAGACGACTGAAGGAAGTCAGAGAAATACCCGGAAAAGCAGAAATTAAAGCATTTGCTGAAATGTTCAAAAAGTTACTAGACGATGCTGATGCAAATGCTCGTGAATCTGGCGCTGAAGGTTTAGGCACATTGATGAAGTTAATAGGTGAAAAACCAATGTTGGCTTTTACTGACGGATTGGACGATATTAAAATGGGAAAAATTAAAGAAGCATGCGAAAAGGCAACCGTTAAGGCAAAACCACCTAAAAAAGCTGCTCCACCTCCACCTGCTCCAGCTAAAAAGGCACCCGTGAAAAAACCAGCAGCCCCTAAACCAGCAGCTCCTAAACCAGAACCCATGGTCGTCGATAACGAAGATATTGCCGCTCCACCTATTTCACCTCCTAAACGGAAACCTCCAGCCAAATTAGCAGGGGCTAGCAGTATGAAAAAACCTGCTCTCTCATCTTCAAAACCAAACCCTGCCGCACCTGCCGCTGCATCTTCCGCTCCAAAAAAGAGTGCCAAATTACCTCCTCCTAGTGGACCAGAAGAAATTAAATATCGATTCACACCTGAAGATGCTGAAGCGCGTGCAACTGAATTCATTCCAGAATCCATACATACCGACTTACAGCAAGCTCAATGGAAAATCAGGTTAGCCGCAATAGAATCACTTTACCAGCACTTTGAATCAGTAGACGAGGATAGTGTAGAGCCCGAAATTGTTATTAGATCGTTAGCAAAGAAACCTGGATGGAAAGAAATGAATTTCCAAGTCATGGGCAAGCTATTTGCCACCCTTCAACTACTAGCTACACGCATTCCCAAGTTCAACAAAGCATGTGCGGCATTATGCATTCCTGCTATGGTAGAAAAGCTAGGTGATATTAAGTTAAAGAAGCCTGCTGGTGACGCTCTTGCTGCCATTGCTGAAACAATCTCTTTGCCTTTTGTCTTGTCGCAAGCTTACCCTGTTCTGAAGAACGCAAAGTCGCCCAAAGTGCTAGCTGATTCATTGATTTGGATTCATGGTTGTTTGATGGACTTTGGTATTGCAGGTTTACAAGTGCGTGATTTAATTGATCTGCTCAAGTCCGCTTTGTCTAACACAAACCCTGCAGTTAGAACCAGTGCTGTCACTGTTTTGGGTGCTTTAAGACAGTATATTGGACCTGAAATTAAATCATTTGTTGAAGATGTGAGTCCGGCGCTGATGGCGTTAATAGAACAAGAGTTTGAAAAAGTGAGCAAATTAGACCCACCTCAACCAACAAAGACATCCAAAGGGCTTGTAAGTGACAAATAAATCACAGATTTCTTACATGCTAATTTCTTTTTTGATACAGTCAACTGGAGGAAGTAAAGGCAGTAGTAAAGGTGGCAATGCCCCTGATGCTGCGGCTGCTGGCGCAGATGCCATGGAAGACTTGTTCCCTCGAGTTGATATTTCTGGCCCATTAACTAAAACTGTTGCTGAATGTGGTGATGCTAACTGGAAGATTCGCAAAGAAGGACTTGACAAAGTCATGGGTATTATCTCAGGTGCCAACAATCGTATCAAACCTTCTTTGGGTGCTGAGTTCCCAGGCGTCTTAAAGCAACGATTAAACGATAGCAACAAAAATTTACAGATCATGGCTGTGGAAATTACTGGCTCACTTGCTACTGCTATGGGCAAACCATTCGACAAATACGCTAAAATCTTCACTGGTCCTGTAATTGCCGTCTTGTCCGATAATAAAGCCAACGTACGAGCAGCTGGTGTTACTGCCTTGGAAAACATCCGTAAAACGTGCAGTATGGAATCCATGGCGCCCGCTTTTGGGTCAAGTTTAGCTAATGAATCTCCTGCGCTTCGAAAAGAATTCCTGACTTGGTTTAGTACTGCAGTAAAGGAGGAACCAGATGCTGCCAAGTTTGATTTTACCGGCATGATTACACCTCTCTTTGCCTGTTTACAGGACCGTAATGCAGACGTCCGTAAAGCTGCTCAAGCTTGTTTACCCGAGCTAGTGGCGGTTGTGGGATACGATGTGGTGGTTGGAAAGACATCTGAGTTGAAGGCAGCACAGCGACAGACAGTGATGCCTCTCGTGGAAGCAACACGCGGGTCTGCACCAGCAAGTTCAGCGGCCACTGCTATCAAGCCACCTAACGATGAACACGTCCGCGCTACCAGTACGCCCTCTCGAATGAAGACATTGACCAGAAAAAAAATAGGCGGTATTCCTACTCCTCGCTCACAAGCAGCTGGACAGTCCGCAACAGCTGCCGCTGCAGCTTCCGAGGACTCTGCCGTTCCCATATTGACAAGCGATCCACGAGCCAAGCAAGTGCGTGCAAAGAAGGAAATCCGATGGCAATTTGATACACCTAGACCTGACATTCTTGAGGGCCTTAAAGCACTTTTTGAAGCCAATATGAGTCCCGAGTTGACAGCCATGTTATTTAGTAATAGCCAATACGCCGAACGTGACCGTTTGAACGGTCTCAATATACTGAATGAATGTTTAAGTTCTCCCGATGTGTGTTCAAGCAAATACAATATTGACTATAGTGATATGAAGAAACGACTTGTTGCCAATGCCGATTTGATTCTGAAATACCTCACCATTCGATTCTTTGATACGAACACTAGTATGTTGATCAAATGCCTGGACTTGACGCAAAACTTGGTTGCTATTATGGACGAAGAGGCGTATAATTTAACAGAATATGAAGCTGTATCTTTCTTACCGTTTTTGATTAACAAAATTGGCGATCCTAAAGAAACCATGCGTAGTCGAATTAGAAGCATTTTGCAATCGCTTTGTAGAATTTATCCTGTGAGTAAAATGTTGAATTATTTGTTGGATGCGGCTGCTAGCTCGAAAAATGCAAAAGCGCGTGCAGAATGCCTGGAAGAAGTAGGCTCTTTAATTCAGAAAAACGGTATGTCTATCATGCTGCCTAATAAAGCATTGCCTTTGATCGCCGCGCATATTGGTGATAGGGATGCAGGTGTCCGAAATGCAGCACTGGGTGCTGTTGCTCAAGCATATATTTTGATTGGTGATGCTGTAATGAAGTATATGACACGATTGGGTGATAAGGAAAAGAGTATGCTTGAAGAACGGCTAAAGGTAGATAGGAGAGAAGCATTTATATGGTTTACTAATTTTTTTCATTTTGTCATTACTAGCGAACAACGCCTTCCGCAAGTGTGTTGGCAGCTGCAGAAAAAGAAAGAGCGAAACAAGAAGCTGAGGAAATGGAAGTCGACGAACTACCGTCTCTTAGTAACTTGCCTCGTAGATCACAAATTGGAAAGCCACGTGCTGCTCCTCAACGCCCTGTTCAACATGTACATAGTATACCCGAACCTGAGCCTATGGAGGATGTGATAGACAATTACGGCCAAAGAGTCCCAGAACGTCAGCAATTTGGATATCGTCAACAGCAACCCCAACGTGGAAGTTTTGGTTACCAACAACAGCAACAACAGCAACAACAACAACAACAACAACAGCTACTACAACAGCAACAGCAACAACCACAACAGCGCTATGTTTATGATAACCAAGATGACATTGTAGACTACCTTATTGCGCAAATTACAAGCGGAGATCCTCAACCTAGCATCGACGCATTGAAAAGCTTGGATAAGTTCTTGACGCAAAATCCCGAAGCCATTTTACCAGATATAGAAGCATTGATAAACGCTATTACACTACAAGTGCGGCTTGCTTATTCAAACGTTGACCCGAGACAGCCATCGACCACTCGGTTGTGCAAACATTTAGTAAATGCATTAGTGTTGCTATTTTCAAATCGCGATTTGGCTGTTGCTGTACCACAAAGCGCGTTACATCATTTATTACAAGAGTTAGCACACCGATTATTAGATCAAAAGATGGCAGCTTTAGAATCGGGACCACAACTCTCTAAAGCGTTAAATGTAGCTATGGTAAAAGTATTAGAAAACGGCTCAAGAAATGTAACCTTCAGGTAAAGAAAAAGAAGAGAAGTTGTTGAATGTATTCTTACTTTTTGTTTTACTAGTGCATTACTAAGTATTTTGGGGTCATGTTCTGCTAATTTAAAACCCGGTGACTCTGCTTCTGCTAAAGATACAAAATACACAGAATTAATTATGAAGTGTCTTTGGAAATTGGCAAAGACTATTCAAGATAACCTCCGCACACACGTTTTGAACCCTGATGAGTTACTGTACGAGATCAATCGGTTCTTCATTACGACACCTCCAACTGAATGGAAGCGACGAGCCAGTGAAAAAGTGCCTTTGGGTGAAATGCCACTTCGAACAGTAAAAACGCTGTTGTTGGAGCTTGTGAATGGATTAGGAGACTCTATATTCCAACACCTAACTCTTATTGAAAACCCTCAAAGAAGTAGCGTCTATCCATACCTTCATCATATGTTGGAAGCTTGCAGAAAAAGAGAGCGTTTACAACAGCAACAGCAAATGAAGCCCCCTCAGATGCAGCCACCACCACCGCAACAACAACAGCCTGTGCTATTGCAGCATGATGATGTGGAAACTTCTTCTGCTAGACTGTCGTCACACTCTAGAAACTCGTCAATTGGTAATGGCACGCAACCCATGCAGTTGGACGAACCAATACAGGAAAATAGCAACAATTCACGTCAAACAATGTCAGATCTTGATTTGAATGTTATGTTGACTAAAATCTTTCAAAAAATTGGTACAAGAGACGAAACCAAACAGGTAAAGAAAAAAAAAAAGCAAGGTAATCAATTGTATTTTAATCTTATATGTGTAGGGTATCGTCGAACTTTACGAATTCCAGAAGAACTATCCTCTTGCTGAAGCCAAAGTGAACACATACCTTGTTCAAACGGGATCTTATTTCCAAAGTTATATTCGTCGCGGCTTGAGCAATTTAGCTGCTGAAGACAACGAATTACAAGCAGCCGCTGCTGCTGCTGCTGCTGTTTCTAATGCTACTCAAACCACAAATAACACTACCAACTACACGAGTGCACCACCTATGATGGCTGCATCACCTACTATACCAACACCTGCTTCTATTACACCCACACACAGCAACATGAATGTTAATACTTATTCGACACCTTCTTTAGAAAGACAATCGATTGATTCAAATACATCCCAAAGCTTAAGAAATGATAATAGAAATAGCATGCATGGAGGTAACTAAAAGGAAAAAAACAAAAGGAGGCTGTTTGGATATTTATTCTATTATAGATGACACAGCCGAAATTAAGTTAAGATTGCTAAGATTGCAGCAAAAATTCGGGTACAAGACAGAGGTAATGTACTAAGGAAAAACATTGTGAAATAGAAAACTTACGTTCTTTTTTTGTAGAACGATGATAATAGTGGAGCATCAAATAGTGGACTTGCAGGCATCAATACAACTGATTTAGGTGGAAACAGTGGAAGAAGTGAACTGTCTCCTACTTATTCAAATTATTCTTTACGTAGACAATCTAGCTTAATTCATGTAAGTGTAAAGACATATAAAATGAAACATCCTTATTGATCTTCTCCCTTATAGGAAGGAGAATCAGATAGACAGCAATCTGTACATGCTTTAAAGGAAAAATTAGCAAGGATGAAGCAAGAATTCGATAGCAAATTCTAATCAACTGTAAAAAGATATTATAATCTCGGATGAAAATAAAGTTTCCGTTTGCTGAAAAAGTCGGGCCACTTCATTAACCTAAAGATACTGCCAAGGGAGGGAAAAATCTACTATGAGCAATTTAAAATTAGTTTCATACATCAAAAGGCTATCATAGTATTGATTTCACAGAAACTACGAAATAAGTTGCCACCCTATCCCTCTTTGAGTCTAATGATGACAAAGAGAAGAACTCACTAAACTATATAGTTGACAACAACAGCATCTCCGATAAAAAAAAAAAAAAAAAAAGACTATTTATACAGAGAAGTGAGCTCTTTTTTCTTCTTTCCTCTTCTCTCTATATAATTTCTATATAATGAAGCTTGTGAGTTATTTAGTGTCTTTTGGTCTCGCTTTGACGTTCAACACAGTTTTAGCTGTATCTTCATGTAATTGTGCAGATGGCGACACGACCTGTCAAAGAAAATGCGGTATGTAACCATCTTATATAAATATTTGTGTCGTCAAACTTATGAAATCATAGTCGAGGATACAAATAGCTGTATTGACGCTTGTAAAGGGGATATTACATGTTATAATGAATGTATTTATGGATGGCCTGGTGTTACAAGAGAGTCAACACCAGTTGATCAAACCACAACCATCAACCCAGGGGTTACTACAAGTTCTTCCGATTTGACGGCAACAATCGCTGTCTCTTCCGATATGGTATCTAGTTCCGCTATTACAGATGCCGCCTCAAGTTTAACAGACACTGCCTCAAGTCAAATTGCTTCAACTACCGATATTAATTTATCTGCCACTGACACATCGAATAGTGGTCAACCCACATACTCTGTTGCTACAGCTATATCTTCTGCCATGGTAACTAATTCGTTGGTATCTAGCATAAGCGATCAACTGTCTTCTGTTGTTTCTGTAGCTAGCAATCAAGCGTCTTCTGCTGTTTCTGCAACTAGCAGTCAAGTGGTGAGCTATTCTTCTTCTATCATGCCTTCTAATACTTTATTACATTCCTCTTCAACTAATATTAACCAACATCAGTCAGAAGCAGCAACGGGAACTCCAGCGCCTTCTTCTGCTTCTAAAATGGACTTACCTGTATTATCCTTATTACTTGTTGCTACTTTATTATCAACTGCTGTATTTACTATTTAGTTAAATAAAAACTTATATCATACTTTAAAACAGTGTATAATATGCTACAGACGACGTTTTACCTTGAACTATTGTGCAACTGAGCTTGTATAGTCAAAAGATAGCAATTAGGTGCCCAGCTTTTGTCTCCTGAATTTTTACATTTCACGCTCCCATCTATAAAAGGTAAGCAGAGCGTCTGAACCCAAAAATACAACGGACAACATTGTCCTCCTTTCCACACTAAAATATTTTCCTTCTCTTCATTCTATATGTAAATAGAATATAGTATAAACAATGCCTGCATCTCCGAGATTAGAACAAGAAGAACGACAGGAATACAGTGAATTTGAATTTGAAGATTCGCCACAACATGAACCTTTATTAGCTGATCACCAAAGTGATGAGGAATCCTCTTTGAACGACGAACAAAAACAATACAAGTTGCCTTCAGAAGGGGGAACTATATTTTCGAGTTTTGTAAAATACACAGCATGCAGTTATATGAGAGGATACTAATGCTGACTTTATTTCGAAGCTCAATATGGCAAATAGTATTATTGGAGCAGGTATCATTGGTTTACCTTTTGCATTTAAAGAGGCTGTAAGTATATATCTGTAAAGAGCAAAAAAAAAAAAAAGAGCAATGAGTCATATTATAATGAATAGGGATTTTGCACCGGTATTTTCTTGTTGATAGGGTTAACTATCATCGTAGGTAATATGACAAAAGTAAAGCTTCTCTGTTTTTTGAATATTCAAGTTTTTTTTTTTTTTTATTACAGATTGGACCGTTCGTTTATTGATGTATAATGGAAAGTTAGCAGGAAGATCAACTTATCAAGATTTATTGGAATTTGCATTTGGGAGACCTGGATTAATTGCAATATCCATATTTCAATTTGCATTTGCATTTGGAGGTAAAATAAAAGGTGATTGATATCGCGTATATATACATATATACTGAATATATGCCATTTATAGGTATGTGTGCCTATTGTGTAATTATAGGTGACACGATTCCACATGTTATTAGATCATTGTACCCTAAAATACACAAAGTACCTGTATTATGGATATTTGGCGATAGGAGACTTTGTATTTCTTTTTTTACCTTATTTGTATCATACCCGCTTTCGTTATATCGAGATATTTCCAAACTAGCAAAAACATCAGCCTTGGCATTGATCGCAATCTTAGTCATTATTGTTGCAGTTGCTATTGAAGGACCACAGATACCAAATGAATTAAGAGGAAATCCAGAGCTTATGTTTAACTTTATCAACAATGAAATATTTCAAGCTATTGCGGTCATTAGTTTTGGTAAAACACATCATCACGTACTAGAGTGATTCTATTATACTAATATAAGTTATAGCATTTGTCTGCCATCATAATAGTTTTCTTATCTTTGGGTCTTTAAAGCAGCCTTCTTTAAATCGATTTGCGGTGGTGACACATTGGAGTATGGGCATCGCGTTCTTTACTTGTTTTGCACTGGCAGTTTCTGGATACCTTGTATTTAGAGATAAAACAGTTGGTAAGTTTCTTGATTTGCTATACGTTGAGAAAGTGCGCTTACTCTATGAACTTAGGCAATATATTAAACAACTTTCCTTCCGACAATCTTTTAATTAATATCGCAAGATTGGCATTTGGGTTAAATATGTTTACTACACTTCCTTTAGAAGCATTTGTATGCAGAGAGGTATAATTAATATTATTCTCTCCTTCTACATTTAACTAACAACTCCAACTCTAGGTTCTAGAGACATTCTATTGGCCTTCTGAACCCTTCAACATGACACGACATTTCGTTATCACTACACTGCTCGTAATGGTTACATTAACAATATCGTTATTGACGTGTAATTTAGGCATTGTGTTAGAATTAACAGGAGGATTCTCTGCTACAGCCTTAGCTTTTGTCTTACCACCTTTGTGTTATTTGAAATTGGCAGGAGGATCACTTTGGGAGAAACAAAAGATACCACATTGGCTTTGTATGATATTTGGTGTAGTGATCATGGTCATCAGTACCTTTTATAGCTTACAAAAAGCCATTATACCTACAAAGGGTACCCTCACAGAAGCAGAGACTTGTAATTAATTATTCCTTTCAGTTTGTATATCCACGTGAAGTCGCGTACCTGCAGAATAAAAAAAAAAAAAAATTTTTTTTTTTTTTTTTTTTTTTTTTTTTTCATTTCTTCTTCTTTCCCCAATAAAATATAAACAATGGCTGAAAGGTCATTTTCAGCATTACCGGTAAAGAACAGCTTGGTGTGATTCTATCTTTCATGTATTGACTTTTTCTAATTTAGAATGATAACTGTACGAAAAAGAATACTATATAAAAAATAGTAGATTTTATTTATTAACTACCAGTTTGCAATAGCAATGGATAATGTTATTATTGATTCACAAACAGGGATCATGTTCCGGCGAACAAAAACACCTAAACGCAAGGTAATTTCTCCTAAAACTCTGTTGTGCTTAATGAAAGTAGTAATGCATATTTTGTCTTAGGGGCCTATCAATTATCAACCCGTATCACCCATTACACCGCCTCCACCTACTCATGCATCTTTTTTTCAACATAAATCTCCTTTTAATACTAACAATCATAATGATATACCTGAAATCAATACGCAACAGACTTATAGTGTTTTTTCAACAGAATCGTCTGCTGCCAGTTCCGTCATACCCACAGGTAAAAAAAGAGTTTTTCAATTACGTGTAAATATACTCACTTTAACAAAACATAGAAACATTGCCACCCCCTTCTGTACCAACCTCTGAATACTATAAATATTTACCCAGTAATTTAACAAAGACTCAAAAGATTCGACAATTAATTATTTGGCTTGCTTCCAATAAAAACAACAGTGCAGTTCAAGATATTGACCCAGAAGCTCAACGGGTTCATTACATTACGCAACAAATAAAAAGAGAATTCATAAGAAAGCTAATAACAGGAGATATTGAAGCCTCTTGGCTTTTACGGCCGAATCAATCATTTGCTGAACAAATTCAACGAAATCCTATTAATATAGCCAATGAAGAAAAATTAAAACGATTAGAGGAAAACATTTCCATGTAAAGTTGAAAGAAAACAAAAGTGTTCATGTGTTATTGACAACCATTTATAGATTCAAAGATGAATTAGAAGATTGGAATACTTGTACGAACAAAGTAATGAAATTACACGCGGATTATAACGATACACTACCTCTTCAATCAGAACAAACAATGGAATATGAGGATATGGATATAAGCTCAATAAGTGAACATTTGGACGATGTACAAAAGGAGTTCTTGGAAAAGTATTGTAACAAGGCAAGAGATGAGAAGCCAAGAGAAGCAATACTAGAACGACTTGGTTTTAGTACCACAATAATCAAACAGCGCCTTGATACAGCGCGTTTACTTACGAACGCAAGTGCTTCTTATACAGAATCTCGGTTCCAGGAATTGGCACGTCAATTGCATGAATGTAATCGTCTTGTGCCCATTGATGCAGATACAGATCCTTATAACGAAACAACTTTGGAAGAGAAATTAAAGAATGAACAGAGGAATGCAGAACGCGTATTAAGACTCATGGCCCTAAAAACGAAGAAATGAAGAGCTCGAATGGTCTATGTATGAATGCTTTATGAAATGCTTTAAATAAAATATAGACCAGTTCCAATACAGATGCAGAAATGGGGCAATGTAATCAACAATTAAAAATGTTGCTGGGGGGGACAATTTAGCTCGTTACCTCTATAGGATCGCAGATTACTGTTTTCAATTTTTCTTCCCAAGATCAACGAATTTTTTATCCTTCAACGTCTTTACGGGATCTTCAAGCTGCTGTCACTTAACAAACGCTCATAGTTCAAGTCGATCAAATAAACGTTGTTCCTTGTATTAATTGTATAAAATTTATTTCTTTTGAACAAAGTTCATAGTAGATGCCAGACTATGAACAATGTATCTTGCGATACGAATATTCTCAGCATCGGGATGGGAAGGCTCTGTGTGTTTCTCTAAATCAGCTAGTAGTAAACCATATCTTGTAATACGTTGAATTGGGATAATCAAATAATCAGCAAAGGTAAATTGCCTTGTTTCCTTTCTTAGAGATAGCTTCTACATGAGATGTGTTAAGTACAAGTCCAGTTGCATTTAATATTAGACTTACTTCAAGATAAAGAGAATAGCCTTTTGTATTTTGTCTTTGATCCATCAGTTTTCTATTTGATTTAAAGTCGATTGCACAGCGTAAAAAGACAACCATATGTTCTGCTACATCACGTAACATAGCACCTATTTGGATGTCTTCAAGAACAGACTGAGCTTTGAACTTCATTATAATGGTAGAGGATAGTTTTAAGAGGTCGTTCAAGTTAGCAAAGCAATCCATATCACTAGCTTTTACTAAAGGACTATTCCTGTCAATAGCTAACTGAAGAGGATCACAAAACATCTATATCAAAGTCTATGAGTACGAATGAAGGTGTATAGTAATAACCATAGAGAGTGACTTTACGACTTTTGAATAATTAAGTTGGTTCCAATAATTAATTTCTGTAGAATAGAATTCATGAATGATGAAGTTTCTTGTCAATAAATATTTTGATTTTTTTGACTCTGGCTGCAAGAATATACATATTAGAGAAAGAGATAAGCATACAAGTAGTAGTAGTAGTATTATCATGTTGATACTTGCAATGGTAAAAGTGGTTCTTTTTGGGAACAAATTATTATTCAAAGATAAAAGCAATTGCTGCTGCCATTCGTGTAAGGCTTTGTATTCTATTTTTCTTCTTTTTACTGGTATTTTTGTTGTTCTTGGTTTTATGTGTTTGAAATTAATGACAAGTTCGTTTGTGTCAGGAGTATAAATAGAATGAGTGTTGGTATAAGAAGGTGCATTATTATTATTAGTAGCGCTATTAGTCGATACAGATGGTGATATTAGAAGGTCTTCATCTAGGGAAGAAATAGTCATACTTTCAAATTCATTGAAACTAATTGGACGCTGCTTTTGTTGTTTAGGTGGTGGTAATGATAGAATGGAAGAAGAGGATGATTTTTTATGACGTAGAGAGACTGAAGGAGAGACAGGAGTACTAAATGATTGATGCTTATTGTTTATAATAAGGTCTTCTGTTGTTGATAGCCAATCGTCAAGATCTAATTCAAGTTGAGGTGGGGGTTCGGGTGGTTCAACAGTCCCTGCTTTTAAACCACCATTTGAATGTATTGGTACCATAGATTGATTTCTTTTTAAATTCATACGTGGTAATTGATACCACTTTTTTCTATATTGATATTCATTGATATTTTGTTGTTGTGGTGAAGGTGTTATAATATCATGAAGACTAGAAGACCTTAGGTGATAAATGGTAGGATTTCTTTCTGTTTCTTCTTCTTCTTCGTGAATTGGTGACTCAATTAAGGTAGAGCTTTTCTTATTCTTCTTTTTTTTCGTGTCAATTTCCAGCCTTTGAAAGTTTTTTTGAAGCCTGTCCATGATTACTGTGTAGTATTACCTAGAAGAAGAAAAAAGATATCTATTTTTTTTGTGTGGTTTCAAATGTCAAAAATAGAAAACCCCTCCCATTTCCCTAAAATGGACCAGTGCATTGCTGAACTTTAATTATGACATTCAAAATCAAACATTTAGTTTTAGCTGAATGACGACTATCATATTGATTAGCCAGCTCCATTATATTGTAAAATTTGAAATAGTCAATCTGGCAATGCAATACACTCCCATTAATGTGCATAATTGGCTCATAGCCGATCTTTTTAAGTGATAATTTACTCTATGGCACTCACCCGATTTAACCGATCAAGTAAATCCATTTTGTGACGAGAGGCTATTATAATGCTAGATATGTCAAATATACGAGCACCTGCTCAGGGCTACAATAATATCTTTAGTGAAACTGAATAGAAAAACGACAGCGCTATTTTGTACATAGCTAATACTGTTCAAAGCAATGTCCTATAATGATATATAACTCAGTTATATTATAATACAAAAGGCTGACCCTGCTCTTATGGTGATGCGTGGACAGTTCTTAAAAGTGCAAGTTTGGAACGCCGGTCCCACACACTTTGCTTTTAACTATTGTGAATAATTAGCAGCGTTACTCAAAGGAATAAGGCTGATATAACATTAAAGTTTCATGTTCTTTTGCTGAAAACTTTATATCCAGCCCATGTTTTGTACCAATATAAAGTATTCTAGTGAGGTTTACACGTCAGGAACTATGTAAAAAATTAAAGTAGTTAATTGCATGAAGACTGGACTAATCTCGAATTGAAACAAAAAAAGAGTCTCACATAATAACAATTGATATCACTATTCTTTGCTGGGCACAAACAAACAAAAAAAAAAAAAAACTTGCCAAAGTCGTGTTTCTATTGAAACGAGAAGAATCTTAGCAGTGAAGAGAGTTTGAAGTCCGTTTGTATAAATATAGTTTTTGATTGATCTGCCAGTTTTTTTTCTTTCTTTTCTAGTTTCAACAACAAACATGTCTAAAAGTCTATCAGACAATTCTCCACAGTATAACTTTCCTTTTATAAGCTTCAATAATGATAGACTAAAGAACAAAGCAATTTCACTCTATAAAACAGAATCATGTAGAAACTGGACTGAACTAGGACATTGCCGGTAAAAAAAAAAAAAATACAACTAGATACATCGTATTATACGTACATTAATCATCCTCCTTACTCAAAAGGTATGGTAGAAAGTGCCGTTATGCTCATGGAGAGGAAGAATTACGCTCAGTACCTAGACATGTAAGATACAAAACACAGATTTGTCGCGCTTACCATATGGATGGTACTTGCCCATATGGCATTCGATGTACTTTTGTTCATGAATCCCCTACTGGTATTAATAGTAGAAGATGTAGTTTTGGTTCTCAGGATAGCAGTAACCTGGATGAGGATTATTACTATTCAGACATGAAACAACAACGATACGTTGAAACGGTTTATTTTAGCAGCAAAAATAGTAACACTATGATTACGACTACGTTATGGTTGTAGTACAAGTAAACGCCATTGTCTAATAACGACACGTTGTTGAAGAGTGTTTCTCTCATCATCATTCATAGTAAATTATTTCTCCTTTTCAAAAGCAAATAAAAATATTCAAATTTAGCCATATCAAACCTTTTGTTAGTACTATAAAGTAGTACAACGGAAACCGTTAATCCGCTCTTTACTAAGAAGACATACTTGGCTAAACAATGCCTTGAGAATACGTAAAAAGAGTGATATATTTAAACAGAAAAAAAAATATGATAATGAATTTAGCAATATGAATATGCGCCTTTGTTATCATTGTATACTTTGAGTCACTGTTAAGGCCAATAAACGTTGATCTGTATATCCAGACTAATCGAAAGACATTAAAATTATGCCATACACATGCTCACTTTATCCTTACACTTAGTAAATCTTCTTTACGAGGAATTCTCATCTGCAGCATAGTGTTCCCTTTCATACTTTGTTTTAGTATACGTCTTAAAGAATCGTCGCCTTTTATATATATATATATATATATATAGTTAGCTAACTTTTCCCTTTCTTTAATACATGTTGACGACTTACGGTTCAATAAACATTTCCATAACCCATCAAATCCTTTATATTGGAGTACCATACCCGATATCGCAGCATCTTGATATGAAAGACGCAACCAAGCAATTACAGGTTCAATAGTGGCTTCAGCTATATAATGTATGAGTAAAAAGGAGCTTTTTGTGATAGAAAGTGGTTATTTACGAGTTAATTGAAAATATAATACACGATTGAATGTTAAATGGGTCACTTCCACTATAACACCAGCTTGGGAAATAGGTGCACTTAAATAAAAACATGCTGGTCAATGTACAATTACACATCTTTGTTGTTAATTATCCAGATAAAAAAGAGAAATGGCGTACCTGTATGTTTGTGTATTCTGGTTTTGTTGTTGTAATAATGATGAATTAGAGGTATCTGATGAATCCTGAGGTATTGTGGTGTCTGTATTATAATGAGCACTGTCTGTAGAATTATTCCAATCAGCTGTAGTAGAATGATTTGAAGATGGATCCATTTCAACTGTGTTGTTTTCGTTTGGAGGTAAATCAGAAGATCCATCTTCTTGATGGTTATTTTGTTGTTCTTCCATTACTGGTTCTGTTGGTTTTTGTTGTTGAAGTGCGTGTTGTTGCTGTTGAATCTGACTGTAGACTAAAGCATTCATACTTTCAATTAACTTTCTGACTTCAGCCAAGTCATTCGCTGCAGCCTCGGAAGCTCTATCCATGACAAGGTAGTTCATACAAATGTACTCTTTTTGATATTGCGAGAAAAAAAAAAAAAAAAAAGGGCAACTCAAAACCCCGTATTTTTTATTTTTCCAGCAAATTTGTGTATATATGAAATTGACAGTAAACCAACTTCCCAACAAACAAAGAGCCTTTCAAAAAAAAAAAAAAAAAAAGCCTTTAAAAAAAAAAAAAAAAAAAAAGGCTGTTCAGCGTATGCTTAATAAGCAAATACGCATTTCTAGTATAATAGACATCGATTGGCTATCTTTTTCTTATTCAAAAGATCATTGACGCTTATATTTGAGTGTTCACTACTACAAAGAAACTGTTTTTCGACAATAGATAATTTTCAAAGCTTGGGATCAAAACTTTTTAGCATCAAAAAAGACCTATTTAATTGGCATATCAAAGGGACTCAATTGTACTTTGAGATCAACATAAGCTGCTTTCGTTTGTACGAGTCACTACATAGCTGCTGCACGCATTGTGTCCTTGGCACTGAGATACGTCTGGGAATCAACTCTTCTGATAAGGTACAAAAAAAGATCATTTTATTCAAATATTTGTCATTTCTTTTCACTTTATTTCATGACTACTGAAATCACTATCGACCATATTATTCAAGCAAGTGAGCGTATCCAAGTTCACCGAACTCCCGTACTCACTTGTAACGCCATTGATCAACTCGCTTCACAAGAAGATAATTCTGTTGAATTATTTTTCAAATGCGAATTGCTTCAAAAAACAGGATGTAAGTGACCATAAGCTTTCCATGAAGCGCCCCCTTTTTATTCATTTTTCAAAAGCTTTTAAATACAGAGGGGCCAGCAATGCCGTTGCATTGTTAACTGATGAAGAAGCTGCTAATGGAGTAGTCACTCATTCAAGTGGCAATCATGCCCAAGCTATTGCCCTAGCCGCTAAAAACAGAGGTATTCCTGCCTATATCGTCATGCCTACCACTACACCTGACGTCAAGAAGATTGCTGTCCGAGGTTATGGTGCTAATGTGATTGAGTGTGAACCTATCCAGTCTGCTCGTGAAGCTGCTGTAAGTACAAAAAAAAAAAAAAACATTGAGTAACATTTCCCATTGATCGTTTATTTTGATGTATGACAGGCAGAACAGATTCGAGTGGAAACGGGTGCCTCTTTTATTCACCCATTCAACAACCCAAATGTCATTGCTGGGCAAGGCACTATTGCTCTCGAGCTACTTTCTCAAGTCAAGGACCTCGATGCCATTATTGTTCCTGTAGGTGGTGGTGGTATGTTGACAGGCTGTTCGATTGCAGCCAAATCCCTCAACCCAAACATTAAGGTATATGCCGCTGAGCCGGACTTAGTCAACGACTGTTATAGAACATTTAAAAACAGAGAACGTTTGACGAATGCTTCTTCCGTATCGGTCGCCGATGGTTTATTGACTAATTTGGGTGATATTGCTTATTCTGAACTTTTCAAACATGTTGACGATGTCTTTTCGGTCTCTGAAAAGCAAATCATAAATGCCACTGAGTTAGTATGGGGTCGTATGAAACTCTGTATCGAACCCAGTGCTGGTGTCGGCGTTGCTGTCACTCTTTACAATCAAGATTTTAAAGACACAATTAAAAGACATGGCATCAAGAGAATAGGTATCATTCTTTGTGGTGGTAACGTGGATATTGTCAAGGCTGCTGAGTTATTCAAAAAGTATGCAGATTAAATAAATAATAAACTCTATAATGTAATCAAATATAAGATACGTCTGTGAAACGCCGATAACAAGCAATAAGTGGTTATCTAAAGTCTATATACTAATTGCACATTTACCATGCATAACGTTATCAGCGTACTCTTTGCTAAAGATATATATATATATATAAAGATATGCGAACTTCTTCTATAAATAACCCCTTATAGTAGCAGCTATTATCATGTTTATTTGCTGGTATAATCCTATGTTGCTTGACCCATAAAATACACTCGTTTTGGATACAGTTGAATAATATACAGTTCTTCAAAGATATTATAATTTATTTATAGTTTCTTTGTTCTGAATTTCAATAAAGGTGCCAAAATTTCTAAAGGACCGGCCTTTTTAAGGAACTCATGCTATATTACAAGAAATTAGGTTTCTTTTTGTTTAGTAGAAAGGTTTGTAGTTACATTAATGAGCTCCAAAGAAGTTGCGCGAGATCTGACGTCTACGCAAAGACAAACAGCCAAGAAGGATTTTAACTCGCTTGATAAGAGTTCTGGGTTTTTTAAGGTGGGTGTACCATTCGTAGCAATCAAATACAATGCTTTCAAAGGCTCTTCATCTAAATAAGGAGGTTCATTTTCAATCATTTCAATGGCCATGATACCCAAAGACCAAATATCTACTTTTGCACCATATTCTTTTTGTTTCACTACTTCTGGTGCCATCCAATAAGGTGTGCCTACCATGGTAGCACGCTTTCTCTTTTGATCTGTCAATTTTGCACAAAAACCAAAATCACTTATTTTGACATGGCCTTGAGCATTGAGCAAGATGTTATCGGATTTAATGTCTCTGTGGATAATATTTTGTGAATGTAAATGGTGCAGGCCTTTGACGGTTTCAAGACATACAGTAGCAATTTGCTGCTCTGTCATTTTCGAATTGTTATCAATGACATCTGTCAATGCACCACCTTCCATAAACTCCATAACCACCCATAAATCTGATCTACCTACCAAGAAAGAGTCCAAAAAATTGACAATATTAGGGTGTTGAGATTCCTTCATGACAAGGATTTCGTTGACAATCAATTCTTTACGTGGCTGGTTAGCTAAATCCATTTGTTTGACAGCTACCTTTGTATTTGTAGCAAGTGAATTAGCGACATAAACAGAGCCAGAAGCACTAATTTTATATATATATATATATATATATATATAAGTATACATAGTTCAATATATATGTGTGATTTATTACCCTTGACCGACTCGTTTAATTTTCTTATAACATTCATTAGGATCTCCTTTGGATACAACAGACCCTATATATATATATATATATATATATATATATTATCAGTTTATGTATGCATACATAGAATATGGCTTCCATTTACGTAATTTTTCCATGATTTGGGCCTCTGTCATTGTACTAATTCTTTGTTCTACTTTCTTTTTAGAAGAGACTTGAGCAGCAGCCTTTTCTCTTTCTCTTTCACGATGTAGACGTTCTCTTTCTTTTTCACGTTCTTCATCCAATAAATGGTTTTGTTGCTGTTGTAAGTTTTCAATACTACTTGTACGCATAGGTATCTTTTTTCTTTCTTCTGATTTTTTCCCAGTTGGAATAGGGCTGGCATTGGGTTCTCTTGATGGTAATGTGTAACTTACGGGTAAAGGAGATGTTGAGTTTTGTTGTTGTTTTGTTAATTGCTGTTGATCCTAAAATAGTATAAATCAATTATTAAATACAGGAATTTTTTTTTACATGTAATTATTTTACTTGAATTTTTAGTTCAGCAAGAGCTGCTAATGCAGAAGGAGGAGGAGGAGCAGGTCTTGTAGGTATATTGGTATTTTTAGGTGGTAATTTTACATTAGGAATCATATTAGTCGTATTTGCTTTTTGATGAAGTGAGTTTTCTTGCATCATTTTAGCCCAACCTACGCCACTCATACGCTCAACTGCCCCTTGAAGTTCAGAAGTACCATATTCTTCTTGTTCTCTTTTTGTTTGTTCAGCGTAGAATTCTAATACATCTAATACTGCTTGTGGATTCTTTGCTGCATCTTCTGCTGTAATAGCTGATCCTTTTAATAAACGTGTCCATTGATCTGGTAACCCCTTTTTTATTTACATTTTCCAATAGCAGTAAGAAATCAAGCATCCTTTTTTTTTTTTTTTTTTATCTATTACTTACTGTGAATGCACCTGTTATTGGATCAAATCCAACATGAACGTTATGAGTAAAATTGGTTGGGCCCGAAGTACCAACTGAAGATCTCTATTTTAACATACATGTGAATAAAGGCATCTCTGAATAGACACATTGAGTTTACATTATAGATCTCGTCCATCCAACTATAAAGCTCTTCATCACTTTTACACGCAATGTAGTAGGTTTTGTCTTTGGCAGATATTTCAAAACAATAAGGCTTTAGCTCTATTCTTGTCACTGATCCAATCTCCTTGAGAAATATTAAACCAATACATTGACCCGCCTAAAAAGTGAAATTAGTCGTTTCCATGGCAGCTTTGTTGTTAGCGTATTTTACCTCATTACGATGAAAAGTTAAAGATTGGTCTCTTAATACACAATATCTTTTGGACCAAATCCAGGCTCTTAGTCCTTCCTCTTTTAGTGAAAGGTATCCTTCTTTAATGATATCAGGCATCTTTTGGAGTAAAAAGGAAAGAAAAAAAGAAAACAAGGGGGGACTTTTTTTAATTTGCCTTCAAAAGTATGATTCGGAGATGAAAGGAGGGAAGGAACCAGACTTTACTTTTTTTTTTTTTTAGACGAATCAAAATTAATTCTCAGATGTTTAACTTTTGTCTTTTTTGGATAAAGCAGAAAAGGAAATTCAAACGCCAAAATATAAAAACGCGTCTACGTATTCTGTGATAAAAATGCAAATATTACTTTATATATCTTTTCATAACATTAGAAGATGTATATAGGTTGATTAGCATTTAGCGGCTCTTTCGGTTTATATGGTCAACAAGGACTGAGCTCTTTACCCAAGCATTTTACTTTCAGAGCTATAGTAATTGCCTCTTTAAAGATCACTTTCTATAAAGGAATTGGAATTATGTTTCAAGCCAAGACCTAGAAAAGTTGATTGCTTTTAGTATAACTGTAGAGGAACGCGTAAGTCATCGATAGTAGTGTTGGTTTGTTTTGGGAGGTATTACTTCCGAATATTAAATGTTAATCCATTTACTATTATTGTCTTTATTCTCGGAAATTATACAACCATTGATACATAGTGACTCTAACGCTTATAAAGATCAAACACTTATTAGTTTGAGAAGAGGTGATGTTAAAAGTCTTTTACTTTTTCGAATTAAAAAGACGCTATTCACTTCGATTAGCCTACTTCTTCACCCCTCTCCTTCCCCCCTCCCCTTTCTTTCAATCGACAAGTTCACCCTTATTTTTTTTTTCCATGTTTAAATAACGGAAATTTATTTCAAATATTTTCATTATCTCTTTCCTTCTTCTTCTTCTTTATATCATGTTAATGAAGCCTGGTCAACCTATAAAAACAAAAGGTCAAAACCTAGCTGGACTATGGAGACCTTCATTTGTTAAAGTGCATCAACGACTCTATGTATTTGGAGGTGGTGGTGTTGTGACTGATAATTTACACTTTCTTGATCTGAAAAACATGCGATGGGAAACAATACTAGTAAATGAAGAAGTTTATTTTGTTATTCTTTATGTCTATATAATATATAACTAGTCAATCTTTTAGAATACAAGCGGAACACCGCCATGTAAAAGATATGGTCACACTGCAACTCACTGGCAAAACTCTATTGTGATTTTTGGTAAGATTTCTCTCTTCCCCCCCCCCCTTTTTTTTATCCCACCGATAAAACTCAATGTTACCACATTTTTATAGGAGGTTGCAATGAATTCCAGGAATATTGTGGAGATGTACATGTTTTTGACTTAGAAACTTCAACATGGCATCAACCAAAAATCACCGGCTCAGTATCAAACCGTTATTTACACAGTGCTACTTTGTTTGAAGATAAATTAATCGTCTATGGTGGTTTTGCTAAAAGTGCAGACTGTAATATTTTCAAAAAAAAAAAAAGGAACATTCCCTCATTTTTTGTATTTTATATAGGCACCTATGTGCTTGATGAAATTAACATACTTGATTTGAAAACAATGACTTGGGTGACATATCACGATATGCCACCTAGATACAATCATTCAGCCACACTTGTTGGAAACAAAATGTACATCTATGCAGGCAAAGATGAACAGGGCAATACGGTATCCGATTTGTTTATGGTAAATCTGTCAAAATCACCTTACACTCCTCACTTAGTACTTGGTGGCCAGCAGCAACAATCTGCGCAAATGGTATTATTAAAAAGTCAACATTTCTGCGATACAGTATGTGGAAAACTATTCGTTTTTGGAAGATACCTCAGCCATCAGAATAACGCTGAAGGTGTATACAGTCTATGGATGTTGGACCTTGATACGTTAGAGTGGGAAAAACAACCTTGTGATGGTCTGTTCGAGATGGGTGGTTGGAATTACTTTACCATTGTCAGTGAAACAACGAATGAAATGGTAGATCCTCAATCTCAAATTCGTGTCAACAATCTATTATTTCTCGGCAATACAGATCCCTACAGACCACAAGGCTATGATCATTTCAGGTAATAAAGCTTGTCACATTCATTTTTAATCATAATAACAATGACCACTAGAGATGCATTGATTATACATGGCGAATCACTTGGGTTGTACGATATTGCAATGCCACGATTTTCAACTGAATTTATCGAGTTACTCAATTCTCCCGAATTATCGGATTTTACGATTATTGCAGAAAATGGGGAGGAAATCTATGTACATCAAGTGATCTTATTGACAAGATGGCCACATTTTAAAAATTTACACAAGTCTGGTATGTCAGAAGCCATTGAAAGAAAAATGATCATGTACGAGCCTGTTGAAGTCATAATGGCCTTTCTTCGATTTTTATACAGTGATCGATTAGACGAGAATGAGCCATGGCAAGTTGTGTGTGATTTACTCGTCATGTCTAATATGTACCTTGTACATCGACTCAAAAAATTATGCTGTCAAAGATTATATGAAAAGCATTTGACGATAGAAAGCTGTGGAATTATCTTTGAAAAAGCAATCATGGCAGAAGAAGTCGGTTTAAAGTTATTAACACTCAATTTCATGTTTCAAAATTATGGCTTTATTTTAAAGTCAAACTTATTGATGGATCTCCCTGCTTTAGTTAGAAATGAATTTTTAGAAGCTGTACCAGAAGAAGCTGTCCTAGAAGTTGGTAGAACAAAAAACATATCCATTTCCACACAAAATAATAATCCTTCTATTGTAAATAGTAACTATAGCAACAACAACAATAATGTCATAATCATAAGTTAAAAAATAATACTTTAATAAAATTTCATAAGCCCGAGCAACAGCCAGCTTCTTCTTTGTTCAACCCACAACTTGGTTTAAAATTGGCTAATTTTTGGCGAGGAGCTTCATTGTACAAAATACAGAGCTTCTTTAATCAATTTGAATATAGACAGTGACATCTTCTTCAATATAGAAGTATGAACGATTGAGTTCAAAAAGAGTTAACGAAAAAATTTCATACTGTAAAACAAACAAAACAGAAAAATAATTTCCCTTTGTTTATTTTTCTATTTTTAAGTTTGAAGTACATTTTCATAATTATATAAAATATCTAAAATAAAATGAAAAAAAAAATAAAGACCCTATATATATATAATGTGTATTTACACCCACTTTTTCTTTCACATCATGCCAGTTTCTTTTAATCCCATTGATACCGTTTATTTCACTTATAGCTCGGATGAATATGACCGTTCTATACTACAAAGACAACCTAAATTAAATTCACAGTTGGTCAGTACAGTACCTGTTATGCCTTGTAATGCTACTATAAGGAAACCAAAACTGTCTATAAATATACATTCATTGACCCCTCTGTTCTTTACTTGCTCTCTCAACGAATTACAATTGCAACGATGAAGGTTACCTAATACCTGCCATAGCCTGCTAAACATCTTTTTAGTAAAAGTGTAAAATCAATGGACTTTTACATAACAATAAAGAAAGTAGCCGAGAAAAAGTAAAATCAAAGCTAATTGCTTTCAATAATGAATCATAGAACACAATGTATTGTAATTAAAAAAAAAAAAAAAAAAAGTATATTTTTTCTTTTAGTTTAGTGTCTATGTATGAATTGTTATGATTTCCCCTCTACTTTCGTGGTACCCATTTATTCTTTCGTAAATCAAATACATCCAGTATCTTGAATTTGATTCTTGAACTCAACGTAGTCGACTTATACATCACATCCATATGCACGAAATACTTATCGAGCCACTCTTTGTTCTTTTCATTCCCATCAAACGTCTCCCCAATCGTCGTCAGCAACTTACAAATAGTTTCTGTCTCGTCGTCTTTTGGATGATGAGGGTCAGGACAGAGCCGGAGCAAACAATAGACCATAATACGATCCGTGAGCATCTGCAACTTGAACAACTCGCCAATAAATTGCACTAAACCCAATCCTCGTCGTTTGATCTTGACAGCTTCATAGTATTCGTCCGACATCTCTTCAATGACCTTTTCTTCCATCTCTGATTTCCATCCCTTTTCAAACCCCTCTTGACATCGGTTCAACAAATACCGCCTAAACAACGCGAGACCCTTCAATTCGCCGTCTTGGATCGTAATAGCCGTCTCGTCCTCCTCCATCAATTGATACATGCGCTTACACAACTTAGCCCACATGGATGCGAAATTAGGCTCATCGACTGCTTTATCAAACACAAGTCCAATGACGTTCTTCAACGAAATAGCGTCTGTCTCATGAATAGATTGTTTGGCGAAAGCCCAGATTTGGCTGGAAATAGAATCAAATTTCTCGAGCGTCAGTTTGTTCAACAAAGCCTTGACTTTACGAGCAATCATGTCTTGAGGCACAAGGTCCACGTCGGGAGTTTGTTTAGCTGCTGCTTCAGAAGCGGTGGAAGCAGACCCTTCCGTAGACACAACAGCGGGGACCCATCGATTCTCGCTCTTTCGCAAAGTAACAGCAGCCTCAGGTGCTTTGATCCAACTATCACTGGCGGACTCTTCACGACCGACATGTTGAGGGTGACGGCTGTATTTACGTTGAGGTTTATTATAGTTGCGAGAGCTTCTTTCGCTACTGAAGTCACGATGGCTGCTGGAGGGCGTTGTACGTTCGTACCATGGTATTTCTTTCTTTTTCTTTAAATTGTTTGTAATGAGCGAGAGGTCCTTGTCTGTCTTTGTGCAGACGTTGCGAAATCGGAGCAAAAAGGAAACATCGTATTTGATCCTACCCCCTTCAGGTGGATTTTCGGGAGGAGTGATGAGTCGAGGATACTTGATTGTGGTGAAATCGGTGATCATACGGGCGGGTTTTTTTTCACAATCGTCAGAGATCACGGATGAGTTGTCACTGTCAAAATAGTAAACATTGTCGGAGAGATCACTAAAGGATTCGGATGAGAGAGAAAAAGTTGCAGAAATGGCATCATCGTCACAGTGCGTGATTGATTCACCAGATCGGGATGTTTTGTCAGAAGCAGGAGTGCTCTCTGCATTATCAAGTTGAGTCTCCTCAATGGTCGTGTCTTCGGTAATCGTGTGGTTATTGAGTGGCGTTCTTTCAAATTCATTGACTTCTTTGATTTTCATGTTCTCGACATTATCTTCAATATCGGAAGTTTTGCTACTCTGGTCTACTAGTTGAGAATCATCGCTATACTTTGCACTGTCTTGTTCGGTATGTTGATTTACTGTTTCATCGCTCTGAATTAGATCAAGCTCTTTTTTCTCCTATTTCATATATCAATACACTACAAAAGAAAAGAGAGCATCTTCCGACTTACATTAGGGTTCACTATCTTGATAGGTCTTGGAGCTTGATCAATGATAACTGTTGTAGGGTTTGCAATTGAAGCTACTTTGGACTTATGGACGATATCAACAATCTGACTTGTATTAGGATTAACAATAGGAATTGCCTTATTTTTGGGGGGTACAAATAGATGTTGATTTGCATGATACATAGGGGTTTGTTGCTGGCTTACATACTGGAACTAATTAGGATAGATCAGTTGACAACACTTTTGACAGCTATTTCTCATGCTTACATGTTGCCAGCTTTCTACTCCATCTTGGTTATAATAGGAGTTATATGCATTATTTTGCATGTTGTTATAGTAATTGTTGTTACTATGGTGATTGTAATTCATGGGTGGTGACTAGATTGATGTTCTATGTGAGTCTGATAGAATAATAAAATAGAAGAGGAAAAAAAAAAAAAAAAACTTACGAGAGAGGCAGTATTATTAGTTTCATTGTTATTTCCTACTTGTTCGGAAGACTCGATTAAAATATTATAATTTTGCCACGCAGAACTTGAAGTAAAATAAGTAAACTGGTTGCAGTGTTATTATTTCTTATGTTTGGATTCAATACGTACTTTGCTTTTTCCTCATCTCTCATGTCACTATTTCCATTACTATTAACAGAGGGTATTGTGTTGGCATCTTGCCAATTGCCTTTGTCTGTCTGGTCATGAATAAGCAGAGGTTCAATATTGTTATTCTCGATGGTATTAGAATTACTTTCCATTAGTCTTTCAATATGGCATAGCACTCGGTTATATACTATTCTCTATTTTTTTTTTAAAAAAAAAAAAAAAAGACATATTAGAGAATGTTATTATTCACTATTTTTTTTTTTTTCTTTTTCGGTTTATTTACTTTTATACAGTGCTATTCGAGAAAAACAATATAAAAAGCTTCTTATAATGAAATGTTTATTTCTGCAAAAAAAGAAAAATCATTTTGCTGTCTTTGTATTCATAAAACTCAGAGACATCTCGTCTTGTCTCGTTTAAATTTACAAGCCACCTTCGGTAATTATCTAAACAGATCGGCATTTTTACAAGAAGCAGTAGTGGATGAAATTTACCATATTTGTACTTCAATCGACGAAAAAGCAAATGGTAGAAAACGGCTAAGCTACATATTATATAAGCGAGTATATGCCGGTAAAAAAGGCTTTACTGTCTTTGTATTATTATGACTTTCATAAAAAGCATGAAAAACAGTATCTAAACAAAATTGTAAAAAAAAAATATTGGCATTCGCTTTTAGAGGCTTACCTACTGCTTGTACAGTAATCACTGGCCTTACGTCTTTTTTTTGTCAAGAGTGTCTTTATAAAAGTTCACCAGTCTTAAAATATCCTGATGCGTCCTCGACGTGTCAAAACGACTTTTTTTCAGACTTCACCTCAACATACCCAGTTGAAAACTTTATTCTTTGTTGTTCCAACTCAAACACATTACCGTCTGGCTTTAATGATTCAGTATCTTCAACGCCAATGTTAAGCCTAATTTAGGAAATAAATCGTCAATAAATGGTCTGTATAAAAAAAGCATTGGATTCTCAGTTACCATCAAAACAATCAGTTCTTCTCTGGATCATGAAGTATAGGATCCAGAATTGGATCAAGAAAAGTACCAATAAGTTCTGCTTTTCCTGTGTCGCCTTCAAGTCGTTCCTGATTTGGTAGTTTATTTAGGATATTATATTGTATAATAACTGAGTATATCAAACAATTTCCAAGGATTTCAGTTTTATTTGATCAGTTACCAATTGATTAAAATATATCGTCTTCTTTCGGAATTATTAATTTAATTCCTAAAATGAAGATTCTTGTCAACTCTAGAGTGTGCACGCAAGTGTATTATTTAGCTTTGACTTACCCGTAATACTACTGCTGAATGTTGCTGTTTCCATTACTGCATTTTTATCAAGTAAATTTTTGTGAAGGGTATTTAAGTTTTTAAGTCCAAAACTTTTTTTTTTTTTTTTTACTACACTTTCGTTATGCACATTTTCTTCAAGTAATAACACATGAGACAAGGACCTAAGTAATTATATCTTTATGATTTTGTGAAAGCAATTGAGCTTACAATACTTGGTGTAAATTTCCGTCGATATAGAACCCCTTACTCTTTTGATTTTTTTTTTTTTTTTTGCGTCCTCTTCAGTATTAACAAGTTTAATGTAACTTTTTACAACTTTGGCTGTTGATTGTACTGAACTTGATGAGATTTGGATTATCTGGTTTTTTATGTGAATTGCTCCATATAGCTATGATTTTATAGCTATCAAGAAAAAGGTCAAAAACATGTAAAATCAATTACATTCTACTATGTCTGTCATTTTTATCGATTATTTGGTGTAGTTGAGATGCAAAAAGAAGGATTTTGCTAAATAAACACGGCCATTACACACGGCAAAGAAGACCATAGCCTTTATTAAGTGATTTTCAGAATCGAAGGCTTTCGTACAACCTTGTTTTTCTTTTCAGAGAGCTCTCTTCTCGAATGATATAAGCTTGCATAAAAGGTGTAAATTACAGAAAAAGAGTAATCATAAAAGCCATTCCTTTTTTCTATGATTATGATGAAAAATAGGGTTCATTGTCTCGAGAAGAACTAGATATATCAGATTCTGTGTGTATAATGAAGAACGTGTGCATTTAGCAGAGTAAGCTAAACAAGGTTTCCTAAATTTGGTGATATAAAAGACTAAATGTAAGAACTTGGTTCATGCATGTAAACACGTTATTGCAGATACAAGATATAATAAATAAAATCGTTTCTTGGACCATGGAATAATTATAGTATCAGCTTCGTTTACTTTACTACTACCATTTACCCTCAGGGGCTCAATAAACTGCATATCGGAAGCCTATTATCCACAATCGGATTATCGGCGTTCAAACGACATCGAATGCAGTTTTTTTTTAATGACGAACAGCCCAAATGTACGTATTACAACAATAAATAGTTGTCCAACAAATGATTAAATTATAATGCAAAAAGAAACACTATACTAATCACCTGAAGAAAATTGATTGAATAGCTTTATGCATAAAGAAGTATGTTAGTCATTTGAGTTTTGTACGATAAATATTGGTTTTAGCCCAGTAGATATAATTGTTACGTTCCGGTGGTGAATTGTAAACAATTACGGGAAAAAATTAACGCCTTTTTATTTTTAAAATTATTAGTGATAATTTTACCTCGGCCGAGAAAAAGAGAAACACGGTCATTCAATCAGACTACTACTAAATATACCATGGGAAAGAGACTCTAAGCGATAAGACAATTATATTTGTATGTCTTATATGAACAATATGCATACGAATGACTCAATTTTCTCATGTATAATATATATATATATATATATATCTAATATGGGTCCTCCCGAGGGAACCGTTATCATGTATAGAATGATATCACTTTAAAAATATTTTTAGGAACTGTGCCTGAAAAAGATAATTTTATTCTAATCTAAGAGGAAATAGAGGAACAATAGGGCAAGTTGGCGATATCATTCGCAGAAGTAGTACCATTTGTGGAAGTAGAGTTTACAGGAAGGGTTTCAAGGGGATAAACAAATTGATCTTCCCAGTAAGGTTGAGTCACGTTATTACAAGCCAAGGCAGGTACGACATTGAAAATCTCTTGAAGCTTAGGCAACCAGAACATGGTCATATTGACAGTAGCATGGTTCAATTCATGTTCAAGGACTACGTGGCCAGTGGTTTGATTATGTGCTTCTTCATCTGCAATCCATTGTTCGAAATAACCATCGACAGTAGAAGGGGGAAGATTACCACCACCAGGAGCAGGCATGTCCCAGTCGTTTGTATCTTCGTCCCAGAGAACGGTTTGCATACCCATTTGCCAAGCAATGGAACGAACACGATCGTCCACGTCTCCTTGAGGAGGTCTCCAACATTTAGGAGTTACACCCACGGCTTCCTTAATGGCCTTCAAGGTCCAGTAGAATTCAGCAACAACTTGATAGTTAGTGAGTGTGGTCATTGTAGGGTGAGACCAGGTGTGAACACAGATATAATGACCGTCATTGAATGCACGTTTAGCAGCTTCAGGATAGGTAGCTACATTGGAGCCAATGTACTAAATAAAAGTTGTTTAGTTAACATGATTGTCAACACGTGGGTTATTAAAAAAAAAAAAAAAAGGGACTTACGAAGAGAGTTGCTTTTTGATTATTGTGTTCAGCCAAGAAGTTATAAAGGGCAGGCTCAGCATATGGGTTTTCAGTAGCGGCGTTTTCATCATCATAGAGATTGAATGGACCGTCATCATAAGACAAGCCCCAATCACCCTTTCTACCACATGTATAGAGGTCTTGGGGGATATCAATTTTTGGCTTGACACAATTGGTGTCACTCCACCAGCAGTAAGGATCATCTGAGCCATCCGTGTCAGGTGTGAAGTTGCCGTCCTTGTCTGTCTTTCTGACAGGAGCATTAGGAACCTTGGACCAGTCAATCATGGCAATTGCGTTTTTGACTTCAGTGCTTGAGGTAGAAGGTGTCTTCCAGGTCTCGGGATAGCCAGAAAGGGTTTCAGTGGGTAATGTAGTACTCAAATTGTAAGGGCCATAGTTATAAGAAGATACGACGCCAGTAGCAGCGGCCATACTAGGGAATACAGGAGAACTAGAGGCAATATAAGTCTTTGTAGCCGTGGTAGTTGTGCTTGTGGGTGCTGCCGAGCTCAATTGAGCTGCTAACAGGAATAGAGAGGATGATCCTAATAAGAAAGACTTCATGACGTGCAGAAAATGAGAAATATAAAAAAAAACAGAAAATTGTTTTTCTGGATATTTATAATTTTTCTAAACTAGGATAATTTCTAAAAATATATGAAAAAAGTATTTTAGTTTCTATATGATAGACTCTTTTTGGTAAAGTGACCCCGAGGATGAATCCCAAAAACAATAAAGAGTAGTAAAAGTAATAAACAATGCGCATGTCAAAATACAAGCCACTTGTTGGCATCGCAACTCCTAATTATCAGGTGTAATTTTTAAAATGACACGTCATCTTGACTAGGGAACGGAGCAGCATTATTTAGAAAAAAGACAACAGTGTGGACATATGACTCAGCCCAATGCCAAAAACTTTATTTACTATTGTGTTTATTGGTTCAAAGTGACTTTTTTGTGCTACATTTAGAACAATGGTTTTTGTGACGTTGACATTGTGCTATTTTCACAGCACATTATATGTAGCGCAGATTTCAGAATTGTAATAAATAAGAGGAACGAATGGGGTTTTGTTGCTAAAGGAGTCCATTATGATTTCCTTCTAAGCGTTTCATCATCCGTGAACTCCGACACCCTGTTTTTTTTTTTTTTGTGTTTTTTTTTGTTTTTTCTTATTTATCTTGTTTATTTAAACAAAGAAGAAGATGCATAACTTTGTATATTACTACTTTATTTGTTTCAAATGTATAATAAATAATTGTTTGTTTGTTTGTTGTACAGTAAGGAGCGGCTACTAATTTTACAATGAATAGTTTTACAAACAATGTCGGAAAGATGCCGAAGTTTTTTTTTTTTTTTTTTTTTTTTTTTGGTTTTCCTCGCATCAGTAAGATATTCTTGATCTTTATGCCTAGATTTAAAGGGGGATGTGTGTGTGTGTGTGTGTGTGTATGAATACAGTAATAAAGAGAGAAAGAAAGAGTTACACTATGGTTTATTGATATTGTTTGAATTATTCCAGTAGCACGTGCATGTATAATAAGTGCCTCGAACAAAATTATAAATTTAAAAATAAAAATAAATGGGGGATGCCTCGAGTGTTATACAGTAGCACAGACAAGAAGAAGAAGAAGATAAAAAAGACAATGAAAAAGAAATTAAAGATTCTAAACTAACCCCCCCCCCCCCCCCCCCCCCCCCCC